>DWKW01000898.1:0-14201 GCA_018250115.1 Doberes anticus
GTCCATGGACTGCAGTGACCACTTAACATCAGGTGGCCTGCATGCTCGTTTGCTATTCTTTTAAGATAAAAAAAAATAATAAAATGATATGAAATTTGAGATTTTTTTTGATTTTTTAAATTTTATCGCTTACAATAAGTACAAAGAAACTGTAACATTCACAGATTGCACAAGGGCACAAGCTTTTGTACAGAAAGGGCAATAAAACAATTATAAAATCATATTTTGCTACCCAATATTACATGTAATTCATTTAGTGTTATTATATCTTAAACATTTTAAAGGTGAAGGAAAGAAAAAACAGGAACAATTAATAGTTCTAGGTAGTTGGGCAGCTATGACTTGTTCAACTGCCGTCGAACTAGTTGACGCGCGAATCGATTAACATAGACAGTTCTCCCTCTTCCGGTATTCGAGTACGAAGTCGATAATTACTTAATCCGTAATTGATATTACGAAGGATTCGGTGGGACTCATGTGATATGACTATAATAGAAACTTGTATAAATGTACCTTTTTTTAATGCTAATTATTATTTTTACGCAGCACGCCTGGCAGTTTCTTGTGTGATTTTTTGGTTAAAAAACAGAATATCCATTTAAACGCAGGTTTCTTTCGCCGTCAAGATATACGATAGTTACATTATCGTGATGAATGCTGTCGACACGGAGCTGCTTCAATTTCAGGGTGCCCTGCGTTATTTCTCAAAGCATGAGCATGGAGGCTACCTGACCTAACGATGTAAGGTGGTCGCTGCAGCACATGGACATCCAAATTCAATATCAAATAGGGCTGCAGTCCATTCTGAGGTCGAAAGTGGATGCGTTGCTACACCTAAGGATTATGTTGAAATTGTCCTCCTGTCCATTATTTTCTGCGTAACCACACCCTTCAAACTAGAACATGTCAGTGCTGCTGCCTTACAGTAGAAACAGGAGGAGGTGCCGCCGCAGACGAGCCTTCGATATAAGAATCTACCACCGTCATGGGTTAGATTAGTTACATAATTTGTGTTTTTCTTGAAATTTAAATCCACTTTGACACCCATGTATATCATGTATTATGTACAGTATACGAGTAATGTTGACTTAAACCGGTAAGTATTAATTTATAATATAGGTTTAGTCGAGATACTCTTTTTAATATTCTGTGCGAATTACATAGACCAATACATCGTTCAGCTGCTTATTTATAACATAGATTAAATATGACAATTACTTAACCGCTCCAACGGCAGGTTGTTTTGTGTCTTAATCAGCGTTCGGCCATTCCAATCTAGGCCCCTCGGCGAATTATTGATGATCGCCCAGCGGGGCGCACGACAAAAGAATTTCATTTAAAATAAATCGCGCGAGACCGCGTCGCGCCAAGAAATTAGGCGCGGAGTCCCCTGCCGCGAAAACTCATCGTAAATAAGTGTCGCGGTCGACCTCGAATATCGCTGTATGGAACGGTCACACCGCCGCGCCGCAGCACGCTGAGCCGCCTCTTAAAAACACAAGCTTGTTATGCACTCGTTTAAGGATTTAATTACTCGCATCTCCGATGAGCCTTCGCCCTTTCGCCTGTCGTTCGCGCCTTCGCTCACGTGATCGTAAATCCTCGGTGCGTTAATGATCCGAACGTTGTTTTGCGATGAATTATCGATTAGTCCTCTTGTTGATTTTTGCGCGAAATGATTTTACTGATTTTAGTTAGCGTGGGCTTTGTACAATGGATGGTAACCCCTTTAAGTGGTTTTTCGAGTTCACCACGATTTATGTTTCAATAAGTATGCAAGATAGAGTTTTATGTCGCATTTTATCTCCGAGAACATCAATAAAATGCATTGTCTGATGCGGCCGTCATTGTGCGCATCTAAAGGATTGTGATCCGACAGGTGCAATCAGTCGTATAATTCAGTAGTTAATTTTAGTATTCTATATTTTTCGCGGTTCTTAAAAAAAACTTTAATTTTATAAACTTAAAGGCGCCGACAGTATTCTCCGCCTTCGGTGTCTCATCAAATGGGCGGCAGATAGGTGTCGCCTCCACACCCTTATTTTAATACTTTTCTTGTGCGAACCACTTTAGTTGTAGTTCCGTATAAATCGATCTCCTTACACGCCTATCGTGTCCCGGTAGAAAGGGCTGGTTTGCCGCTGCCGCCTCCTTTATACACCTTCTAGATATCGGTGTCGCCGTTTTCAATTTAGTCCGCGCGGTGTTGAGTATCGCGGACAAGTGAGCATCGGATCTTGGTATCCGGCTTCAATTGCCTTCAACTAGGAGTGTACCTTCGAGGCGCGCCTCCTCGGTTACAATGCAGTCGGTGTGCCGTTTGTAAACGCGATACTTCCGCCGGTGTATAGTGTATATCGCATGTGATTGCGGCCCCTTTACTTTAATCAAATGGCTGCGACAAAGGATTGAATAGAATGCTCCTCGATTTCGTACGAACGATCGGTATTGGCTGCAGAATTCCTTTTCGCAATTGCCGGCATTTTTTACCAATGACAGCGCAAAATGAGGGGGATTTTTTCATTGTACAAAATTGTCAACTTGGTGGAGTTGGTTCGCTCTACTATAATTCAATGGGTAACAATTTCCTACGAATTGTATTGGATTCAAGTGTTCATTGTTGGATAGGTTTTAATCTGTTCTGAGGATTGTCGCATTAATTAGCTTAGTCAATAACGGCTGAGACTGTTAAAGTAGATAAACTGCAGTAAGCGTAGGATCTAAACTGCTTCTAAAAGCTGTTATAGACCTGTTAGTATTTAATTTAATTAAGATCATGCCGGTTGTCATTAGCTTTCTGCTCCGACGGACGGTAATTGCTTCGTTTCTTCGATTTTAATCGCTCTTCTCATGTACCCTTCGGGCAAATTATCGTGTTTAAGTTGTTTGTATTTGTACCGTGATAGCTGAATGATTAATATTAAATTCGTTTTTGATTGCATAGCAGCCAATGCATGCGATTCGACGATGTTGTTTTAAAATAACGTCGTTATTGTTTACAATTATTTATAATAGTAGTATTCATAATTATGGCTATTCTTATAAATAAGTTGCAACTGTTTAGATTTGAAAATAGACATAAAAAGCAATAAAACAATAAAGTAATGAGAGTATTTATTTGTATTGCGCACACTCGAAACTATGTAGATGTGAAATATAAAAAGACCCATGACCTTTGAAACAGCTTAACTTTTTAACAACATTCATCTACCTCAATACTTGATCGAATAGTTTCAGTCAATTTGAGAATAACAAAGGGGTAATACGAATCGTCCTTAAAATTGTACAGTTATTGAATAAAAACAGAATGCCGATACCTTCACGGCACCCCTGCTTCTCAAGCCATTTTTTATCGACTATAGAACGCAGGTATAAGAATTATACAATTTATAATACAACACGTTTCTATAAAAAAAATTAACACAATTTGTCTTTTTGGTCGATTTAAAAGTATTCATCTGTTTATTCACCTGTCAAGATATAATTTTATTTATTAATTATACCTTCTTTACTTTAGTGTTATCGTTATTTATTTTTAATACTACACGTGTACAATGAAACAATTCAAAAAAATAAAACTTTAGTTGTATATAAGCGCTAATCTATGCGGATATCTGAGGAGATTTACCTGGTACCATTGAAAAGGACCCAATCGCGAGGCTCGAGTGTACTTTATTTCGTTTACGCGACTTTTACGGCAGGTGGGATAACACAAGGAGCTATTTTATACGATAATACAGTGTACCTTTGGTAATGTATGCCGTATGGGTGCCGGTTCTCGTATAGACAATTTCACGCGCGCTTAGCTAATGTTTGCCAAGCGATTTGCTGCCGGCTGTATCGCTCCGGACGGGCATGTGTTCCCGCCACTGCCCTTTCCCGGGCGTTAGAGACGTTCCAAAGTAGCTGCCGGCTATTTCAATGCAAAATATCCGAGTACTGCTCTACTTATGAGGTTATTTTATCCAAAGAATTGTTCAATTTTTGGACGATATTAAATGTACACCATTAAAAGTATCTCAATCCAATGTCCTAATTACATTTATTTATAAATATTTCATTTCGCGATATTTTATTTCCCAATAAAATAAATCGTCTGATAATTTCGCTACCTTTTGAAACTGGGTCAAATCAGACCAATCAAACTTCTCAAATAGGACAGCAGTCTTATCTGAAGTAAGCGTACGCTGCTAGTCCTGAGGACTATTTTGGAACGCGTCCTATCCACTGTAGTCTGCCTAACCACACACATCAAACCAATCATCACAGCAGTGCAACTTTATGTAAGAAATACGGTGATAAAAACTTATTTGATGTTTGATTAAAATGAGAAGGAGATGAATACCATACAAAGTTACATTCCCAATCTTAAACCATCCGAAGCATCATTTTTAGGGTGCGCTAATGTTGAACTATTTCAATTACTTTAGTGTCGGGATCTTATCGGACGATCAATTTCTCAACCCTTCAATGTATGCGACCTCGGCATCTGCTACAAATGGTTTTCTATGTTATGTTAAGTGTACATTTAAAAAGGTGCCTCTTAAAAGTGTACTCTAACGTTACTGTAATAAAGTACACAGTTTTTTTAACTTTAGATCTAAACTCGTAGATACTCCTGTTGCACGTAATTTCAGGCAATAATATATAACAACAAAATACAATGGGAACGTTTTAATTTGTTGTACGTAAAAATTACATAGTTTCGACCATGTCGCTACATTGTGACCAACTACAGCGTAGTGAGTATTGCCAACGGTAGCGCTAGGCAATAAAGTAAGCAGTTTTACAAGTGAGCGACCCCGCAACGTATGCTTGGGTTAGCGTATGCCGGATATTTTTATTTTATGACTTAAATCTTGCTTAGAGCATATCCCAAGACTATTTCGTGTGAAATATGTTAAAAGATTGTTTTAAAATGTAAGCTGGGTTTTCAAATGCGGTTGTGTTGTACCTCATTCTGTCACCTCAATAAATTGAAATCGATCAACACTTGCTGTAAGAGTTCCATGTTAGTAAGGTCTATTGATTTTGTCACATCTAGCTGTCAAATGTTTCTAGCGTCATTAGTTCGGTTCATTCGTCGTATTGAGCAGAGGGGAAGGAGAATGTATACAACAGTAACAAACCACTCACATTATGTTGTCGCAGCCCGCGACGCGTTCCAATTAAGAGAGATTTATTCATCCTTTCGCCGCCGTGCGACTTCTCCAAAGACATTATCAGAGATTTAACTTGGCAGGACAATTGTTCCCCAATTTTCTAAACACCTCGACAATGCTCTCGTAATTTGTTCAATCCTCTTGGCTGTTTGTTTGCGCTGGGAAAACGCGGCGCGTCATCACGCAGCGTCAGGATTGTCGCATTGTGCCTCGGTTTGTTCGCATTCAATATTCATTTACTTGAATGCTTTGTAATCATCGGAGATTCCAATACGACGCCGGATTTAAATCATGTTTCCATTAATGTTTAAGTAGTGCAAATGTTTTGCGAGCGTGGAAATAATTGTTTTATTACCACGTTTCCGCTTCGCGAATTTGTTAGCGTCGTTTGTCGTTATGATCCAAGTTTTGTTTGTTGATATCCAAGTGGGACCAATCTGTCTATTAATTTATTGCCCTGTTGCTTCGAAACGATCTCATTTCTCGTTTCATTAATATAACTGGTTAGTTAATTGGGCTACCGAACATCGCCTTCCTTTGTTGTACACAAACCACACCCCACATTTATCTAAGCGGTAGCTTATTTAAAATGATAAACGAGCTCCCAATCGATTTGAATAACAAGCAGGCAGATGCTCTTAATCCTTTTGATTTCATTAAACGCATGCGCCCCTCGGCCCTTGTCGGAAATATCACTCGAGTGTGGATCTCGATTCAACTAAAAATTGTTTATTAATAATACAACTTGATTTCAAGGAGGAACCTTAGCCTTTCATACCATGAAAGCGTTGTGGTTTTTTTTTAAGTACTGGGTGGGTTTGCATAGTATTTACCTTATTACGTGACCAAAAAATCTTCTTAGGGATTTGAGATTGTCTTTTGCCCTACGTAACCTTTATTACGGAATTTTAATAAGAGAGTAAAAGAGCGTCTTATTTTCCGGCATGGCATCTTATTTGTTAGCCGAACAATATTGTGAAATCACGGCGTTCATCTTTTTTTCGAAGAGATTCTAATGAATTCCCAGCAGACATTCGTCTGAGTGCTTACCAATCGCAGCGTCATTTGTTTGATCGTTTCGTTAGGGAGAGGCCAAGTGAAAAATCCGTCGACATTAATCACGTCGATGCTGAAATACAATTTTGAGCGGTCGAAAAATTTACATACTTAAATAATTTATACCCAAAGGGGCTATGCTCTCGGTATTCTTTAATCCATTTCAAGAGTTATTTCTGATCGTCGCGTTATTATAAACTCCGTAACATTGGCGCTCCAACCGTTGAATATAAGATCAGGAAACACAGAGATGTTTATTTTGTTTTTTTTTTAAATATTTTTTTTATAATAAATAAAGGAGTAAGTTTGCTTACGGTATAGCATGTGTCTACGGTTTGCCCTGTAATGATACCACCGCTGCACCTTCATATTTTTGCCGTAATGCTAGAGTCTATAAATGGGTAAGCAGACGACGTTCACCGGATGCTTTTTTCGCGTCTACGCAAGAAACAAGAGTTGCGATTTCTACTTCTCAAAATGCTGTTGTACAAAAAGAAGGTACGAATGTAACCCTCGGTTGTTGAAGATGTTAACTTTGAGTGTGTCGTCTTTGTTTAAGCTTTCTATTCTTTATCATACTTTTAATTATTGTTATGTTGTGTGAATAGGTAGATAAACAGATGCACTTTTAAAAAGCGATACTTTTCAACGGCACGAGCAGACATCCCTTCTTCTATCGAACAAATCAAGAAGCCTTTGTGAAAAAATAGCACAAGTGTGCATTTACATAGAAAACTGTTGTTATTTGTGATACTGTTCTGCTAAGTTCTTGCTGGATACTCTTGACTCAGGGAAGTAGTGTCCAAATACGTCCGTCCTTCTAGTTGCACGTTTGGCTGTGTTATCTAGTAATAATTTTTTTGATATTGTATGCAGGAATTGCTCAAATTGATTCTGCCAGTTCTTTTTCTACATCGGAAATCTAGAGGTGTACCTGTATTGACAACTTAAGTCTCATTTCATCATGTTCAACAAATTGATGTCCCACTGTTGAGCACGAGTCTCCTCTCTGAGATGAGATGGTTTAGGCCATGATCCGCTACCCTGGCTAAGTGGGGAAAAGTAATTGTAGATTGCATTCTAGATCCTAAAAAGATCTACAGACAAGTCCGCGATGGAATATGTCTATACAGTAACTTTTTTCATCTTTCATGAGCATATGAATAAAAAATAATAGGATATGGTCGAAGGATTTTCATCAATACAGTATAGATCCTTGTCAAGCTGTGTATGTTACGATACCTTGGGAATTTTATGTACATTAAAATTGCTCTTTAAATTAAATGAATATTTTAGAAGGTATTACATAATTTAAAAATCCACGTTGTTCTTTGATATCGTTAAATATGAATCCTATGCACAAAAGTTGTTCGATCTTTTTTACCATAAAATAATTAAAATTACAAAAAAATACTAATATCGTGTCGTGAGATTCAACCGGATAAACGTGTCCTTGACGCTCGTTCACTTTTCATTGACAGACGAAATTTGATGTGAATTTATTCTACTCGCATTACAATACATATTTTAGATGCTCCTCTGACCAATTCACGTTAACCGTGTTTATCTCCGGTTTAAGGGGTATTGTTGCATTCCAATATTTCATCATATGAAGCAGCCGGTTGCTTGTTTTGACCAGTTGGATGCTCTATCTTGACTAATCAAGGCCACTTTAAATGCAGTGTTAGACAAAATGTCTATTGGCCTGTCATTCTAGAGATTACGAATACGTTGATGAGTAAAAAAAATATTGTCACCCGTTTTAACGACATGTTGCTTTATACCACCAGTATGGTTGAGTATTTCCATAGTATTTTTAAGTTTTATAATATTATATAATTTATCTAATGTTATGTAATTTATATATGTTATAAGTTATATAATGGCTCGAAAATGGAAGTAGCTTAGCTAGAACGGTTCACAGTAAATGTGGGGAAGAATAATTTCGTGTTAATTTTATTAAAGGTTGGGTTTACAACAACCTTGCCTCTCCTTAATGAGAATCCTTCTAAACTTCCGAAATAAACTTTACCGCCTGTCGAACCTGCATCTAAATACGATTGTTGCAGGTATACAGACAGGATAAGACAATCATTGTATACCTAAAGGATTGATCATTAATTTTAACATGACATTAAAAAGAAAAGGACACGAAGCTCGTCCACTTATCGTTCGCAAATGAAATTTTCAATAAATTTATCACTCGTTCGTTTAAAAACATATATTTGTGAGCTCATTCAACGCTTGCATGATGCGTAAGATCAATCTCTTTTAAAAGGTGTATTGTTGCATTCGATTGTTTATAGTTCGATAATATGACCCAGCGGGTTGCCGCGAGGGTGTTGGTTGGTCTCTCTCATCTCCATAAGGTCTGGCTACTTGACGGGTCGTGGGTCGCGCCGCTGATCGAGTATTATTTTAGGCATGTGACTGTGATGGATTCGATCGAATCTTTCTTCGGACAGTCGGTGTTTTTACCGCAAGCTGACGGTGTCGGTTGGTTAAGCGGAAAAAATACCGATCGACATGATGTAGTATTCGCGGTTTACATGCGTGTTGTTATGATGAATAGTCGATGTTTCGACCCTCGTTATTGAGTGCTTTACCTTATTTGCCGGTTGAGTAATTTTGGTGTCGGAAACGGATTACGGTGTTAAAGTTTTATAATTTAAAAACGTAATGGGGGTGTACATTTAAATATTCACGAGTATTTATACAATAGGTATATCAGTTCAGCTATAGTATGCAGCAACTAGAGCAAATTTCAACAAAACAAGCAAAGTAAAATACGTGTAACATTTTAGCTAAAAACCATGCTGATTGGTAATGTAAAAAAGCTATGGACAGAATCTGCTTCCAAGTGCAATAATTTATATAACACTTCACACAATAAACAAAAATAAATCGATAAGTAGTAATAAATAGATAAGTAAGATATAATGAATAAATATTGAATAAACACAGATTGAATTGCAATTTTATTGTCATGCAGGCAGTCTCATCTACATAATCAAATAAAAGTCCTAAAATAAGTGTAAACAATTTCAGGTTTATTCTCTATCGACACTGATAGCTCGGCCGAACAAGTACGGCGGTGGCAATTAACTCTAGTTTGCCACCAATAAATAGCACACTCTACCAGATATAATTAACTGCTCCGCCGTTCCAGTAGCTGCTGGTGCAGTTAACCCCTATGCAATTTAGTTTGCGTTTGCCTCGTAATAATTAATAATAGAATGGTCTTCTTAGTAGCTACAAAGCGAAACTTTTTACAAAGATCTTCGAACAAAGTCTACTTTATTTTCATGATTTTATCAGTTTTATAGATAAACAATGACGATTTTGTGAAGCTTGCTACTTGGAGTAATTATTATATTACGCCTTTATTCATAAAATATTAACTTTTAATAAGCCTATTTAGCTATGAAGCTAAAACACTCGTATGTTTTGTCTTACTCTAACAAACTCATAATCGCACACGCCAAAACAAGACAAAACATAAATTAGCTAAAATAAGGCCTAAATATTACATGGTAATATTCAAGAAGTCTGCATACCGATACTTAGGTCAAAATAATTGATTGTGTTTTATAAAAGATTTTGAAATTTGACAGAATAAAAAACTCTATATATTGGAAGGGCCCTTAACAATATTTTCATAATGTGATACAATTAGACTTATCCTTTTATTCCAACAATTATTCTGTTTGAGAATGACAATTGTGGATTTTTTTTATGATATTAATTTCCATTCAATTGTCTCTTTACGTCGTCAAATTACGTCGAATCATTGAATAATCTATCGAAGATTTAATTTGACGGGCAATTTAAGATCATCAGCTATATACTTACTATAAGGGGTAGTTGAAAACTACTACGTATAAATCGTATTATCAATATGGCTTGTTACTATTTAAATTACGATGTAATAGATTCTACAAATTGAACCTATCTCTTTTTAAATCAAGTTCTGCCAGGTAACTACACTATAAGGAAAAATCGATACAGATCGCAACTCCACTGTTCGACATTGCTTTATGTGAGTCAAAACAATTCTTCAAAGCGTTGTCAATATTATTTATGGAAGTCTTGAAGATGCCTATGATGGATATGATCCTGCGAGCAATACTCGTCTATATCAGTAAGTGTGATCAATTTCGTTCTGATAATTTTTTACATCGAACGTAAAGGCTCATTCAAACATTTGAATTGCAGTCAATCGGCAGTTAGGATGGCCTCGATTTTGGCAGGTATTATTTTCTGCCTTAAAAATTAACAAATTTAAGGAAATGAGAGACGTGTAAGTAGGCAAAATGTGGCCTTCGACTATCATATTTGAAATCGGCAGGTATTTGAAAATTTAAGTATCTGAGTGGGCCCTTAGACAAAATGTGATTACTAATCGACGGGCCATTGTCCTGTGGTGTCGACTTTAATTCTTCACGAATTAATAAGCATTGGCCCCGCCTCGTAGGCGTCAACACCGTGATTAATAGTCGAGTGTCGGGACTACCGTAACATCGAAACTTATAGTTCGATACGCACACACACGCATTCTGTGGCGTACCTATCATTATAACACGTCAATTTCACACTTATTCACACGTCCAATATATTCATATCGATTACGTACCAATCTTCCATATATTTATCGAAGTGTTAATATTTAAATAATAACGTCGGATTATAAATAGTTACATGTATCATTCCGTGTGCCTACTAGACACTTTAATGCTTGTTTATAATGTATGGCCTTGGTAAGGCGTAGCCATGTCTGATTAGTGCTGGTCATTCAACTCTAATGAGTTCCACGGATTGAGAGACGGTATTTACATATGCAACCTATGCCAATCAGTGTTCAAGGGATTGTGTGCGTCAATTCGAAGATTACTGTACTGGTTATTAAATTGTCATTTTACGGCCTTAGATTCGAAATCGCTATGCGCATAAGTGTGTAAGAGTCTGTATTTAAACATTGTAATTTAATTACTTAGTTTTATAATTTTGTCTCACATTGCATGTAAATTGAAGATTTCATTTTTTTAAAGTAACTGGCACGTACTTTTAAAAAAATGGATAGGCTGGGTGGTTAACACTAAAAAATAAATAAAAGACTCAAAAGAAATTGTAAAAAAATTAAGTCGTTTGAGTCCATTCTTGTGCCATGTTTTACCATCTTTGCATGTATTGTTGCTTTGCTGCAGATTATGTTTCTTCCCGTAATTAGCATCTTTGTGTCTTAACACAATACCGGTATCACAGACCATAAACGAACAACCGATACGATTATTGTCTATTGTTTAGTATTGTTTGTTATTATCTCCGAGCTTCCTCAAAACTTTTGAAAGCACTCAAAAGATATTTAGCAACAGATTCCTTTATTTGAAGAGAAAAGGATTAGCCGGTATAAGACACCAGACAAATTTGAACAAAGATATTTTCTGAATCGTCTAAATGTTTTTCACTTTGTCCACAGCATACAGACTCCACGCTTTTAAAATTTTGTCTCAGAGCTTTTAAACAGTAAAATGAACTGTAGAGTCTGTTAAAGCTTTGAATTTCCTTTAATGATTATTGACTTTATCCAAATGCTTTCAGATGTCTTGTTCATTCTTTTGATTTGATTATTATGTATCGATGAAAGTTTATCCGACAGGGGTTAGTCGAATAAATGTAAGCACTTTAATTATTTTACGGAGAAGTAACTAAATGTATTTACAAAATTTAAGTATACATTAGTATCAATTGCCACACCAAAAATGCTCTCCATCGTAACCGCACGTGACCGGCGGCACCTGCCGGCGGTCGTGCCGACATGCCTCGACGACTTTGGAGGCCTATTTCAGAGACATTCGTAAGATTACTTTATCTTTTGCTTCTGCAACCAATTTATTTCGTTTTTTGAACCTCATGAACCACTTATACATAGGAGAAACATGGATAATAATTTCTCACACATTTCTTTCGTGGATAGTTTATAAAAGGATTGTGTAAGAAAAGACAAAAAGATGACGGGTAGAATTAATAAAATGTGATCCTCTAATTTAGTAATTTTCTACAGACTAAGTTTAGCGTAAACTTAACGACTTTGTATCGAGTGACCATAGAATAGTGAATACCGACCTCATTCTAACCGTCCACTACTTACTTGGCTCATTGCGGCTTATTGTACGTCTGCACTGATTTACTTGCTGTTCTGGATACACGAAGTAACGGCATTAACATTTTGTTTCGCACTCTTATCGGCGAGTACCACGATGTCCGATGGCAGATTGCGTTTGTGCTTCAACTGTTACTACTCGGAAATAGGTATCAAAGTCGCTGATGTATTTCATTTAATTTTTTTACATGATACTCTTTAAAAATAATATGATAAGAAATTTTATTGAATAAAAGAAACCAAAATAGTAAAGAAACGGTTATAGAGTATCAAGTGTGTTTAAAGGTATAGAATAAAACATAACCAAATTCACGAAATCGACATTGGGTAAAACATTGTTTTTAGTGGCTTACATTTTCCGATATCTATGCAGTATGTAGTTTAATAAAATTTTATTCGGGCATCACGTTCATATCGCTCGAAAATGTGGCATGTCATATCGTCGTAACGAAGTATGATGGGTATGAATGAATGTTTATGATACACATTCCACAGCTTGTCGCCAGAGGATTCGAGAACGGGTTGAACGAATGTATTTTTTATAGGTAACTATTTTAAATGAATCGTTTTTGCGGCATCATCTCGTACCCATGCTGCTGTGGGCGGCAACCTACTGTATCTACAATACACAATACACCTTTAAACGTTGACAAATTTGACATTGTAGACGTACTCTTTCTCATATTAAACGTTTCGACCTTACCAGCGATATTTTTGATATTCATGTTTTGAATGGACTAAATCCCAAATTATACGGCTTTCATTTCCTATTTAAGTAAATAAATAGTTTGTAAATATTGGTTTTAGAGCTATTGGACACGTTTACTTTAAAAACCTTGAATTTCAAGGGCTACAATGTTTTTTCGATTAAGTTTCTCTATTACGCTCTATATTTTTTATTGTTTTACATGCTTAATTAAATTAAAACTTGCAATTTGGATTCTGTTATTTTAAGGCTTTGAAATAAATGAATGAAATTTGAAATTTTTGCATCAATGAAAGCCCAGAATTTCGGTCACAAAAAGCTATTTACGTAAACGATTTTATCTTTGGCTCCATTTCGCACATCCTAAGTAAACTTTAGTTGCACAACGCGTCAGCCTTGATGATTTGTGCTCTCTGACATGTCTACTTTCATTGTTAACACTAACTTTATCTTGTCACCTGTGCTAACATTTTACAATTCATTTGCAAAGAATAATTTTTTTTTTGAGATGTAGGTAAATAAATAATTGTATCCAAAAATGTTTCCAATTTAGAATGGTTTTTTGTCGTTAATAATAAGGTGGGGTAAGCGTACAGTATTATGTAGTCGTGGAAAGAAACGAAATAATTCGTAATCCCATACGTGTGGTCCATGAATACTTCAATAGTTCCGCTCGTTGTTAAAGTACCAAAGAGCACGATTCCGAGTGCTCTGAAATTCGTATGGCAATTTTTATTAGGTACGTATTATTATTCAAGTTCGTTTATACGAGGCCCGCTATAGCTGTCGCCGAAATCTTGATACGTCGTAGTACATATATTTGTTGGTATGGTATAGTTGGTATAGTGGTAAGCTTGCGTAGAAAATACGTATTCACTCTTCTCTTGAACTGTTACTGTATATCTTTTTGAATCATAACTACACCAGACTAACTGGCCATACATTTAGTAGAGCTTCATCATCATCATCATCAACCCATTATCGTCCCACTGCTGAGCACGGGTCTTCTCTCAGAGATGAGAGAGTTTAGGCCATAATCTGCCACGCTGGCCAAGTGCGGATTGGCGGACTTCACATGCCTTTGAGAACGTTATGGAGAACTCTCAGGCATGCAGGT
>DWKW01000899.1:0-14191 GCA_018250115.1 Doberes anticus
TAAGAATATTTTAAAACATACATTTATACAACAATATCACTCGTTAGTTCATTGACCCAATTTGACCACATTTACACTATAAAGTGAAGTGAATGAGTGAAAGTGAATGATGACGGTTTCGAAGTGCGAGTACAGTTTTTTTTAAGTTCATGTTTTTATTAGTTCATGTTAAAATTATTCAGCTTTGAGGTGGGATAATTTTAATTGGATATAATCCTTAAATATCAGATTTTATTCACCAAATTGTTTTTAACGGTCTTGCATTTACCAAAATCAATTTAAAGTCATTATTATTATGTAATATAAAAAAATATATCCCATCGAAGTGAGAAGAAGAAATTGTTACAATCAAATTATTCAGATTTTAATAGGTAACTTTTTATCACAGTAAATTTAAGCTAGTTTGTTGCTGTGTGATTTAATTACCGTAAAAAAATTAAATACATACGTTAAATTGATATCCGTGTCTCGAAATAAGTTTTGCTATCAGGTTAGTAATAATGATAAGCCTATACTATAGTCACTATCATAAGTCGGTTGAGTGAAGAAGAATAGATATTTGTCACATTGTCGTCAAATATGCTGGAAAAATGCGTTGGTATGATACGCTACATATGATTTTTCAGACCATGTTATGAATTTGTCAAGTTTAGATTTGTAAATATTAAATGATGTCAGTTAAAAACAGAAATTCGAAGTTACGAAAGATAAGTCGCGTTTATTTTATTCGTTGTGAGTGCTCATGAGAGCATTATATCATTTACTAGAAATATACATTAAAACATAAAAAAAACAATAAAGGTCTAAAACGGTATTACTATCGTTTTCGAAATAAGAATGCCAGTTACACATTTTGGCACTTAAGGATGTACTTCTTAAAGGGTAACGTATAGATAGGTATATATAACTACTGTTGATAGTTTAGTACTAGATTACTAAAGATTATGGTAGTTAGGTATATAGTCAATTATGTACAGTAGAAATAGTAAAGAGTTTAAAAGGAGTACAAAGTTGCTCAATTCTAGGACTTGCAGGGCGCCCGTTGTCATGTAGCACAGTTTAGTGAATGTCATACAGACCAAGAATATTTATGGCAGACGATAGCATAGTGTGATTATTAACTAAACGCTAAGAATAATCTTTAGCTTTTTAAACTATCAAAACAATAACATACCAGACTATTGATATTTCGATGTATTGTTAGTAATGAACGATTAACAACACTTTGAAAATAGTGTTTCCGAAGACGACATTGCAGTAATGGTGCAGGGCTACACGAACGGGGCACGACAATGATTTAAAGACACTGCAAGCAAATGTACGAATCAGTTCAATAGTAGATGAAAGATGATATGATGAGAGAATAAAAGTTCAAATGTTATAATTAAATAACACGCACCATGATACAACTAGTTCCATTCTCTCAAACAAAATATCTGCGAAGACATAATAAGTTTCACAAGTATTTGAATACAATACATTAAGACTATTCTAATTTAATATGGGACATCGAACTACAATTTTTTTTTTGGGTTTTGTATATTTGAGATACATTTAAATGGATAAATATAAGTTTTATCGGAATCCAGTATACTTTCGAGCCGTTTTGTTGTTTTCGATTGGGTTCAATCATTCGTACCGGTTTGAAGCAATTAGCGAGTAGGTTGTAACAGTAAACCAGCAGCGTAGGCCCTTACATTTTTGATACATATACTACTGGGAATATTTCCTAGGGGATACATTAGTATATTTTATTAACTTAATATTTCTTTATATAATTAACTATAGGAAAAAAGTATCACGGTTAAACCATAGAACCCCTAGAAAGCTTAGTGTTGTCGCTGATATGAAAAAAGTTACTGTCTAAACGTTAAAAACTAAAACGATATTTAAGTCACTACACTGATATACTATGTGAAGGACTGCTTTGTCACAGGATGTCAGTTTCGTAAACTTTATTAGTCGTCGCAACAGCGTCAGACACCACGGACAGTGGGCAGCCGGGTTTGTCTGAGACTGTGGAGGTTTCAGTGTTCTTCTTCCTGTCGATATCTCCGGCTAAATGGGTCATACTCCCGGACATGTTCGCGGGGGCAAGATTCAGGTTCATCTTACTCAGTAAATTGGACTCGCTGCCGGTTTTCTTGAGATCGGGGTGCGCGTTGGGAGGTAAGGCGGTTCCGCTGCGCTGGATCATTTGCAAGCGAGCGTATTGCTCCTGCAGTGCCTTCTGCTTCTTGAGAAGCTCTTGGTGGCGCTGCTCGAGGAGCGCTTGGCGCGAAGCGGCGTTCTCGTCGTCGGGGTCGTGAGAGGCGCGGGGCGGGGAGCGCGGGGAGGGAGGCGAAGAGGGCGATGTGGGGGAAGCGAGGGGTGAGCGGGAAGTGGTGCGCGGCGGCGGAGGCGGCGGGGCGCGGCGCGCGGCCATCGCCAGCAATTCGGGATGGCGCTCTGGCACGGGCGGCTTGGGCGGGTGCTGGCCACGTGCACGCACTGGCGGCGACGCGTCTGTGTCGCTGCCGCTGGGGTACGAGTGCAGCCGCCGCAACGAGCCCTCGCCGCGCCCGCACCGCTCCGAAGGCTTAGCGAAGGTTTGTAGTTCATCTAGTAGCGCATCGAGGGCGTTTTCTGGCCGCAACTCCGTTGCTCCCCTTGACGCCCCGTTTCTCCCGCCGCCGGTTGCCTGCGCACCATTCCGTACAGTTCAAGCTGTGTTCCGTTGTTAACATTTCACGAGAGCGAGATTGCAGGCGTTCAGAACAAACGTAGTGCATTTAAATTTACAACAATGGATTGGATATATGTAGACAGTAAAGTGAGGAACGCTTGTAATCTCGTCCTTAGCTAATATGCAAACACTGAATCGACAGAACATACAACCATTCAAAGAAGAAAAATCCACGAAGAACACATAGTATTCACATTAAATAAATAATAGCTAAATATTTAATGCGTCCACAACCATTCAAAAAGAATAAAATAGAAACAAAAGGCGTTTGCCGTAATTTTTCGTCGTCGAATATACGTAAACGAGAGTTGGACATAATTAGCGGAAATAAAGAACGTGCTTAGTTCTTCAGTATGTTATATATTCCACGGCAAAAAATAAGTAGGGGTGTCGAGCGACCGATGGTTTGTGGAGGTAGAACCGCAGTATGGTGACAACAATCGGGTAGATCATTAAGGCGAAGGTATGATAGTACGATATACATAAAAACTTAGATGTACTTGACTGCAGGTGAGAAAAATATGACATGTAAATGATTACTTAGAATTCGTGATAAAATGCATAAAGTATTATAAAGAAGAATTTCACTCTTAACAATTGTGGTGATTTTGCCATTAGTCAAAATTTATAAATACGTGTTGTACAATTATTGTAATGTGAATAAATTTCAGCAACTGACTACTGAGTAGAAAGCTACGACTGAGTGACTTTGTTATGATAAAAATTAACTAAAATGTAAGCTGTTAACTGCTAACTATGAGCTACCTACCTTTATAATGTGCTGGACAATACAAGATCACGTAAATTGTAATAATATTGTTGTGACAAAACTTTAAGCACTACAAAACTTTATAAAACTCAAATTACCTGTGCTCCGTAGGTGGGGGTTAGTCAATTTGATAACGTTTCGATAACGAGTTAAAGAGTAGGCTCGGGGAAGGATGTATTGTATCGTGAGTCTCGTATCTCTATCGTGTCAATGGAAAAGTTCGATAGAACAAAGGAGATGAGTATGAGATAAAATAGCTTAAGAGGCTATTGATGACGAAATGCTTTTTTTATTGTTGTGAAATTTAAAGTCGAATAAGGAAGCGGGATGATAAGGAATTTAAGGGATGTCATGTAACTTGGAAGTTCTAGATTTTGAGCTGCTTCTGCTATCGAGTACGTGCTGCAACAAAACAAAAAACAGCGAGATGCACTAAAACTATTATAAAGCGAGAGAAAAACCGTGCCTGTTAAGTAAAGAAGGAAAATTTGCTGTAAAAGATTAATAGGCATTCATTTTTCAATTCTCAGCTGTTTGCTCACAAAAATTAAAGATCTCGGCACCTTTCCATACCATGACAATACCATCCGCTATTCTACGAATATTTTATAAATGGAAAAGTTTTTGTGTCGTTGGTTACTCACTCACGCGAACATTACCGAGCTGGCTTTTATGCTCCGGTCTCTTCTCAATACACACGAAATCGGTAGTTTTGTACGAAGTATTGGGAGTTGTCTATTCTATTATTTGATTTTAATAGTAAACGAGAATGCAATCAACCTGGTCTTAAGTGGTCACTGCAGCCCATCCAACCTCAATAAAGATTGAAGTGCTATGAGGTTGCATAGCACTAAGTTGAGGACTAAGTTGTAATGTCCCCTGTTCAGTTTATTCTGTCTAACCACACCCTTCATCTTATTTAAAATAGGTGTAGTGATGGTGCCGCAGGTGACGAGCTTTTGACAAGACTACCACCATATACGGGCATACTTCCTACTATGACTTCTATGCATTATTTTCTGAACGGAGACTACGAAAATTAAACGGTTAATAATTTTATAAAGCTTTGATCCTATGCTAAATTTATTCAAAGTCCTATAAAAAAATTGTAGAGTACGTACAGTTTCAAAGAACTGTCGGACGGATCTGAAACTTCGTTTACTAATTACGAGAGTCGTACCTTGTGATACGTTCATAGCATGGTCATGGTAAGTACTAAACTGTTAATACTAATTATTGATCAGTGCCTTCCGTAAAGATAATTACGAAGCTGCGAAGTGAATGCCTATTTCACTTGAGAAGTAGATTAAAAACGTGCAATAATTTTTATCTATATTACATCTTAATGCTAATTTATCTTGTTGTTAGGTTTCGAATAAAGGAGCCCTGACCCTAGTATAATTAGATATTAGTACGTAATTATATACATATAATATTAATAAGTTTTACTAGTTGTTGTAAGGTATATCTCAAGTAAGTCAGTCTCGGTAGGTCAAGATATAAATATATAATTTTTTTAATGTGAAATACATGTCGCTTCCAGACGACAGTATTCCCTGTATTATGGGTGCCTTGGACACAAAAGTCAACGCCAAAGATATGCACAATTTTGAACATACACTCTAAATTCGTTACTAATACGTCTGGGAATCGAGGCCTGACACGTATCTGTGACATTGCAGACCACCATACGGCAATATATACTCATTTATATCGTATCTAACTATGGTATTATAAAGTATATTACTTTTACTTATGACTGGGAAAAAGAGTGTTTTTTTTACTAGAACTGATGGTATGTATTTGTCTGCAAACACCCAGTGTTAATTAGAAAAAGATTTTCCTTATTTGAATTTCGGGACGTTTCCGCTACAAGAATATACAACCGGTTTCGAATCAATATCGAATAAAGGTCAAATATAAGGATAACAGCTATAATTTATATTATTTCCTCAAATACAACTAAATTAATACATGACAGACGAAAACTTTGTTGACTTTATAGAAAACTTACGCTTGAGTAAAAAATCGAAACTACCCTTAAATTGTTTTATTAAATTTTATTAAAACTTTATTGGTTTGCTTATGTTAATTCTATTTCCATGCTTTGTACGCCACAAAACATGCCAAAATTGTATAATAATACACTAAAGACTGAGGAGTTAATATAATCATAACAAAAAAAAACAACTGAAAAATAATCGTATGAATAATAAAACATATGTTATGATTTTTCAAAAGCAAATTTCAGCTGCTGATAATTCGATAACGTGAAAATTTTCAAAAATATTTTTTATAGAATTCAACTGAAATTTGCGGATAATTGGCCTAAGAACATCTACGATTCATCTACGACTGACATATTTTACTGCACTAGTAAGGAAGGCATTTAGTGATGGCACCATGTTTAATATGATGATACTTATTTATAATGGTTTTGAGAAAACTATCTTCACGAGCAATAGTAGTACCATTTCCAAATACCCCACAATTGCCGACATTTACTTGGTCACAATCCAAATAGTGAAATTTTCATAGTATGTAAGCATGCGTACCGATTTTTTTTTTCAATAGTGTCTGAACTGGAAAAAATATGTAAAGTTCTATAAGTTTCTCCAAAATTACAGTATAAAAGCGATTTTTTTTTAACAATATTGCTAAAGCATCGTGTACCACTGTGCACATACATGCCTACGTAAACATAGCGGTCTGTGTCAAATTTACATAATATGTTGAATGAATAATAAGAAAAAAATATATTCAGAAAGGAAAGTAAAAATATACGGATGTGGAATTAAAAATATACAAAAAAAATATATCGAAACATAGTTCATAAATAATAAATATAATAATAGTAATAATGGATATATTACGAAGAGATTTATTACTCGTTAATAACTATAGCTTCTCTGAAGTGGTGACTCTGTCTCCAGGCAAACTGATGCGTACCATTACGGAAAAAACACGACGAAATTTATCATTAACATAATTTAGTAAAAAAATTCAGAATTAATTCACAAAATCATTGGAAATATTAATCAGGGTCTGGGCTAGTCAAGTGGTTCGCCACAAGTGATGGGTGGTCACCACGTGTACAACGTTGTTAAGCGGTTCCGGAATTGGCACAGAAGGCCCGTCTCTCGTAACTCAGAGTCACTTCATTACGATGTGATTTTCTATGATTAAGTGGCAAAGGCATCATTCATCCGTTTGTGAATTTTTAGTCTTCGAACAACTTAGGTTTCTAAAGCTTCTAATCGAGTGCTTAAAATGCGATGCCACTTCTAGAGCCCATACGATGCAACTTATATTGAATGTTACATCACCCAGAATGAAGTGACCTTTCGACATTGCGAGAGACTCATTTCACAGCTCTTAATATTAGATGGGAAAATATTTTTTTCTCTCTTTTAAAACTAACCTATGTATAGACTAAGACTAAAATACTTCAATATAATTATTAACAAAATTTGTAGCGGGGACGGACAAACGTGTTCGTATTTCTCAGCTTCGTATGGTAAACTTACTATCTCATGTCCGTTGACTCACTGTTTATTAAAATTGGCATTGTTTTCCAGAAGCGAGGATTAAAAATGCAACGTTTATGGATAGTGCT
Source organism: Doberes anticus (assembly GCA_018250115.1). Lineage (NCBI taxonomy): Eukaryota > Metazoa > Arthropoda > Insecta > Lepidoptera > Hesperiidae > Doberes > Doberes anticus. The sequence continues at coordinate 7,111 of DWKW01000899.1, forward strand.
TAGGTTGCAGGAATGTGCAAAAGAATTTTAAATAGTATTCTGGTTTCAGTTAGATCATCACACTCCGTCGCAACTGCCTGGTACATAGGTACCTACGTTAGAAATAAGATTGCAGTAATGTTCTAACAAATGAGACGTAGATATGCCAAATGTCATACAATACTATACATATAGTACCTATGTATATATAGTATAATACATTCACTGCATACATATGTATGTCTAGGTGGAATAAAGAACTATCGAAATTAGAAATAGTGTGAATCTTACCTTTATTGCATCAACGATGAAATAAATAATAAACGAGCATGCAGGCCCCAACTGATGTTAAGTGGTTACTGCAGTCCATAGACATCCACAGCCAACCTCAAATAGGCCAGTAGTGCCAACTTAGGTCTTGCCTGGATGCTTCGCTAATCCTGAGGAATAGGTTGAAATGCCTCCTGTCCAGTGTACTTAGCGCAATCACTGCCTCAAACCGAAACAGCAGCACTTACTCAGAAATGAGTGCAGCCGTTGTGCCGCCCAGCGAACCTTCGACCGAAGACTCTACCACCATCAAACCGAAATAACCTAAACCTAAATATTAAAGACAGAGCGTGATGCTGATATTTAATTAAATTAAATTTTGATATGCCAATACAATCTTTAAAGTCAATATAATAACGAAACGCAAACAGCATTTCGGTTGCACAATTTTTTTTGAGGCCGAATTGATAATAACATTCAGAATACATAGGATATTAAATAAAAAAATTGTTACAAACCGGATCATTCCATAAGGAGTGTATATTTCTGTAGTAAAACCAAGGAAAAATATACGTTCAGATTAAAGAGGCAACACCTACTTTTCTTACCGGAAGAAGTGTTAGGGTTAGACTAGGTACTCAGAAAAATGCAGCTTAAGTTATTATTAGTCAAACAAAAGGGATACATGCAGAGATTTTTAAGCCTGTAGGTGTAATAATAAAAATCGTGGGAATAACGCTAGTACTAATAAAAAGCTACTAGGATCTACTCGGGGAGCAAAATAATTAAACGAGAAAAAAAAACACTCCGCAAAAAAAAAATCGAAGTGTAGGAAAAAAATGCAAATTTTAAACTTTTGGCAAACCTGCAATTGTTAAGCGATTAAGTTTGTGTTCTTACAAATAAACATCTGGAATTGATTAATCCTAAAAATGGAGGTGTCTGCTATAAACCACTCTGTAAAAAAAATCTCTTTAATTATTAGCCAAGTCTTATCCATATAATTGTGGAAGAAAATTTTAGATACCCATGTATACAAAGATATTATTTACGAATAATGAGTAAGTACGAACTCATCGTCAACCTTTGCAAAATATATTTTCAAGTATGTATCTGTGGCAAATTGAACTAGCCTCGTGTTATTAATAATGCCATTTGTTACCTTGTTTTGCGAAGTTGCCAGGGGACAGACGTTCTCAGAGGTGCATTCCTCCGATGACGGGCCAGCAGTGAAAGAGCTTTGCGACGACTCCGGAGACAAGCGGCCGTCGTTCATCGGTAGGCGTTGCTCCTGCACGCAAGCAAGGCTGAAAGCGACACGAGACAATTTAAACAATCAAGAAAACCTGTGTTAAAAGAACTGTAAAGATCAGTTGTCAAATCAGTTGTTGTAGTTAAATTTCTCTGCGGGTAGGCACATAAAATAACCTATTACCCTTTTGAGACGCGTGTTGGACTACGTCCTAAATCTTCTCATCTCTGCGAGGAAACTCCTGCTCTGCAGTGAGGCAATTTTTTGTTGATGATAATGTTGATGGCGACCACTAGTGAGATGCAGACAAGACTAATGAAATCTAATAATGCGATCAAACTGCGTCAAGCTCTTGAAGCTACATACATACAAACGAATCCTAATACACACGATAAAAATGACCAAGTGTACAGTCGAATAAAAATATCGTTTTATAGCGGAAATTAACAATTCTGTGAAAGATTTGTCACAATAAGTCAAGTCAAAGTGTAAAGTGGAAACGACCTAAGGAGTTTAAAAACGTTTGCGATAATTGTAACTTAATAAATCCGCCTTTATAAACTAAAAACAAATAAACGCCTTATGTGATTTCAAGCTATTTTGTTTTATTTAATTTAATATTATTTTTCCGTTTATGCAATTAGAAATATTATTGAAATGCATTTAATTTTCATTTATCTTTAGCCTATATTCGTAAATGTTATTCACGCCTAATGCGTGCATATAATTGGTATATGCATACCTGTCTAGTTTTCTATACTGTAAAACATTAACTGAAGAATTTTATGTTACATACTTTAGAAAAGTAGTACGAACACTATTTCTTTAAGGAAAAAGTAGGAAATGGGATGAAACTCACCGCTTCAGAGTCACAAGTGTACCAGTAAGTTTCTTGCAACGACGCAAGGCCAGCTCCAAGCGTTCGGGCTCGTCTTCGAGCATTTTCTCCTTACGCACCACCTGTAAAAGTCATATTTAAGTAAAAAATGAAATTATTCAGTTTCTTGTTAGTGTTGTTTGCTTACCTTCTCCATTTCTGACGTCAGTTTAGCTTTCATTGTATCATGCAGAATGGGAAACTTCAACTTCCAATCGGCCACTGTCTTGCTGCTCTTGGATAAGACCATTGCGATCCTTTCAATATCAGCCATATTCACGCGAGTCTCCCTAGAATTGTTACTAATTCTTTTACTTAATGAGTTAATTCACTTCGAGATAAAGGAACTCGAAATAGGAAACAGCCATTTGCATAGTAAAACATATAATTAGTTTTTACCTGTTGGCTGCTTGACCACGAAGTCGTTCAACGGTGGCCTCCAACTCATAAAGATCATTTTCCAGCAGGAGCATCTCCTGTCTATAAATCTCTTCCTCACGGGTCAATTGCTAGAATTGTAAACAAATATTCATTTAGAGCACGCTTGTATTGGGTTTGAAAATTATTCGGATCCACGTGGACAAAAAGCACATAACTTTAAACGCCTTCATCGATATTAATCAAATACAAGCTAAGAGCTACCCCGATTAATCGAAATATCAAATGAAAGAAAATTACGCATTAAAATTGGTTATGAATATAGGAGCTAGGAGTACGACACCATAGTAGACATAAATACAAATGCTTTAAACTTATAACACTCATCTTTCTGCTTCGGGGTTAGTAATAGATGTGATGAAATTTTTCTTACCGATTCAGGATTCTCCTCAGAGTAGCTGGCGGACAGCGCTCCTATCTTGACAATTGTGTCCGCCATCATCTGCCTCATTTGCATCGCGTGCGACAGTGTAGAGCGTCTTAAATTTCTGGTCTGTGAATCAAATCACGACACTTATACGATATACTTAGCTCAAACATCAGCAATGAACGCCAGAACCATTAGTTCGCTAACGCTGCTTGGCATTCGCAAGAGGGTAAAAGTACGGTTAACGTCAGCTCATGGAATCGTATGGAAACATCAGTACAGTTTACCTCAATCCTGAGATCACGGCTTTGCTTCAGTAGATTACGCATATGGTTGAAGAAATCAGGCGTAACGTTGATTTGATAAGTCCTTTGCGGGGCCAGAGCATTGGGCTGGGCACCCAGACCAGCCGGCTTGGGCGGAGGAGCCGGTTTAAGGCGGTCGCGTTCTGTTAATTAACAAACTATATTCGTTCCAGTAGTATAACAATATAATATACAATTTGCGAATGGTAGTAAGCTTGTTAGGTGAAAGGGTAAAGTTTTGCATGCTAATTCCGATTAGTAGAGCAATATTATAAATACTAAGCGATCTCTAGAATATTTCGAGATATAAGTGTCATTACAAGTTAGTGTTCCACACCTATTGATCTTGCTGCTATGAACCAAATTCAAAATTTTCCAGGGATATCGAACGTCATCCTTATTTTAAATATGCGCTACTGTTACCGAAGACTAATTTATTTGTCTGTTCAACGGTATCGTTTTGTACGAATATATTTTCTATAATACAACAGAAAATTGTAAAGAATCCCGCTACCGTTTCATTTGCATAACACCAAGTAGTAGCAAAGGCAATCTCGAAGAAGTCACGTACCTAAACATTTCTACTCAACAAATTTATCTTTGAATATGCTGAACAAGAATTCCTTCGCACTTTATTAATTGTAACTGTACTTCGGTAGGAATAGTTATGAATTTTAATATTAACAAATTTTGATGTACGCTATGTTTGACTGTGTTATTTTCTTCACGCTATGGTGAACACTGACACTGAGTTGCGGGAAGCGTATTCATAATCCATTGTGGTCAGAACCGAGGCGAACTGAGCCGCACAACGCTTCATAATAAAAAAATTCCCAATACACATTTCCCATTATTTGAATATTACAATACATTAGAAACCACATCCTGTTCTTGCTTAATAATTCTTTCTTTTCTTTCACATTAATAGTTTTATTAACAAATTAACAGTATGATGGGAATCTCATAGAATCATAGAATACATAATTAATTTCGCTTAATGAATCGAATATATCACTCGGGTATTTTTGAATATGGTAATATTTGAATCAAATTTCATTCACACACATTGATATCCCTAGATCGTTTTGATGATTCATTATTTTGCTATTGGTCTTGTTACCTTTGTTGTACATATATTATTTTGTAAGCGTATTATTTAAAAGTATTTCTCTTACCAAAACAGTTTTGGGCGGATCTAATAATTTACCTTGTGATGAGGTCCTTGGCAAGGTCGATGATTTGATTGCCGGTTTTGTTGGCTTTGTATCGGCTTGTTATGGCAAAGAAGTAAGCGGAAAGAAACCAAATACAAGAATTATGAGTATGGTTATGATATTAACTACGAAAGTGTAGAAATAGAATTATAGCTATTGTATATTCATTTTGACTGAGAATGAAATTAGGTACCGAGCAATATATTGGCCTACAAGAAATGGTAACATTATCAGATGTTTTCAAAAATAAAACATTTTTCATTCTTGTAACAATAAAGCGTATTATAATGAGATAAATTTCGTTCTCAGTTTCTTTTATATTATCACACATTACGACACAGTTCTAAGACTGATAATTTTTTAATGGTATATTCCACTAAATCTTCTAGGTAGGTGTTTTTGATATAGTTATAAATACATTTATTATAACTGATATCGACGATATATAAACACAAAATAATTTCATTCAGAATTTTTGTCTGTTTTTATTTAATATTTACGGCTCATTTTGTATATATGTAGTTAAGTTCGGTTAACGGTTAACATAGTTTAACATAACCAGTATAATATTTATTTCTAGTGTTTATTTTGTTTGTACTGTATGTTTTATTTTATAAAATGTTTCAGATAAAACAGAGTTAAAACTGTCAATCATCAGAGAAATTTTTATCACAAAATAGCGATTAACAGCTGACAGCATAGCGGCCATTTTTTTTATCTAAAGAGTAAGTGTGTATTCCTTTAAAATCGGCGAGATTTACCTTTCGAATAACTTTTTATTCTTAGAATATGTAATCGGTGAAATGTAAATTCGGCTATGGAGGCAGAGAGTAATATAACTACATACTGCGAATAAAATTTAAACTAATTTGCGCTTAGCGAAACGAATGTAACGAAACATTTATTTTTCATTTCTCTGTATTTAAAAGGCCACCTTTCCGTTCCTACATAGAGACCTCGTTTGTTTTCTAATCAGCGGTTGAAGCTGATCTTTGCAGATTGCACTCCAGAACAAAAATAAAATCCCTACTTTCATTGCTTGATATTCATTCTAAATATTTGTTTTGTTGTGGTATATAGTACATTTCTACGTGTTATATTAAATTGCTCTCGCGTGTAGCAATGTGAATAAACGGAACCATGCCCGTAGCAGTTCATTTGTTATATTTGCACATTTAAAGAAATGTGTAAATAATATGAGTATTTTATATTTGCGTCTCCAAGCTGCAAGAGTCAAGAATTTCTGAGGGGCTATAATGTTCTTGAAACAACTCACAAGCTATTATCATTATTCACTTGCCTATCTCGGTGTTGATTGGCAAATCGTTCTTGATTATAACTGAAGCTAAGCAGAGTAAAGCAGCTTCCGAAATTGTGAAAACGGCAAAGTAACGCTATATATTCAAATAAGTATGTAGCCTATTCCCTGCATCGTGGGTACCATGGACACATACAGAAACAAGAACACACTCCGATCAGAAACAGAAATTTAAGATTCATCATTCAAATTTGTGCACCGCTGGGAATCGAATCCCGAACCCGCCGAACTTCAGACTCGCACGTTGACCATTGTGACATACGGGACTTCATGTAAAGGTAAGTTTTTTTTTTACAGAATAATTTTCAAAATTTAGATAGAGTAATTACGGTGCATTTTATCGTTTATAAAATAATTGTCAATATTTTAAAAAACTTAGTGGAATATATCATGGCACGCATTATCAACTGATGGACGTGGGGATGCATGATATGCATTCAGTTTTTCCAACATATCATTTTTAATGCATCATTATAATGTAATCATACTTTCATGTATACAAATATTCTTAATGCCGTTCAATAAAAATAAGTTGTTTATAACTTACAACATTCTTGAAAGCTTCATAGAGTTATTGTCAACTATTATAGATTTTGATACGTAATTATTGTATATTTTGCATAAAAATCCTACATCCTTGTACAGTGTGAAAAATATTTCATTGAATTATTTTCCGAACATTTACTTACAAAATACGTATAATTTTCGGAATGATCACTCATACGTCTTCCCAAAAACACTTATTAAACATTAACTTACTGTAGGTAACTATATATTTGTTACCACCGATATTGTTGTTAAAAGTAATAAAGCCAACTTTTTGCTACAGTAACATTGACTTTCTTGCAATAATTGATACTAATAAAGGACAAATCATGGTATGGACATAAATAAAAAACAACAGAAAAATTAGGGACCATGACACCAAATCAAACAGGACAAACGAAAAGAAAGCCGTAAATAGAGCGGAGAACAAAAAATTTTGTATTTAATCCGAATAGTTAATGTTTACGGTATTATTAACGATATGAATTTTCGATTGCTTTACCTGTAGTATTTTA
>DWKW01000900.1:0-14191 GCA_018250115.1 Doberes anticus
ATCGGATTCAGAGAGCTTCTTAAAAAACATTAGTCAAATTTAAGAATTTGTCATTGTCATTTGTCCTAAGTTTGTCGAATTGTGCTATCTTTTGCATAAAATGAAAAGCATCATGTGCTATGCATGCGGCCAACCTGATGTAGATTGGCTTCAGTGAGCTACATCAGCTTATTCAGAGCCTTATTTAGCTGAGACATAATTTGGTTGACAGTTGTATGGTAAGAGATTCTTTCGTCTCCTCCAACAGTTAATCGAATTCTAACTTTATAACTTAACTTTACTAAACTAAATAAAGAAATTAAATGACCAAATGGGAGAATCGAGAAAATAAGACATCGATGGTTTTTTAAATAACACTCGAGCTGCTCGCCTTGCTTGGGTGATCGTAAGCTCAAAATCTGTAAAAAGTCCTGTTTCGAGTGCAGGTTCCGGTTCCTCTGTGTAGGACACACTGGGCACCGCTCAACTTAGTATCTTGTCAACAAGATTTAAGTGGTGGGGAATACCGATACTCCGGGAATAAATCGATTTACAGAGGGCACTGCAGAGAAGTGATTATAGAGATCAGAGTGAAGGCTTTCATTGCTGGGATGGTGGCGACTCCAGCGAGTACCGCAGCTTGTTATGACTGCAAACAGGTGCGCCTAAAAGATGAACGAGGGATAGGGGACTTCATGCCCCGAGAGGAATCTTGTGGGCACGGGAGGAAAATTTAGCGGGTAGAAAACCCATAAATCCCGATCTCACTTCAAAGACTATCTGGTATCTTTTAGAAAATTTCCCCTAATAGTCAAAGAAAAGGAAGTTATGTTTAGGTAGGGAATGGGTGAGGTCTCCAGCCCCGTTAACTGTACCGGTGTTCAAAAACATTTGCAATATTCCTTATATGACTGAGTAGTATTAAGGTACACAGGTATGTTGGTACGAATGTAACTTACATTTCTAACAGCCTTGTCGAGATCACAGTCTTCAAAAATAACAAGTGGTGACTTGCCACCTAATTCTAGGGAGACCTTCTTCATATTCGAAGCAGCACACGACTTCATGATGGTTTGACCTGCGTCAGAAAATATTATGAAATTTCTTAAAATTTTGAAAGCATGTTCAGTATTAAGTCCAGTGTTCAAGTACGTGGCATTAACTAGCTTTTAAAAAAATCATTATTTTACTTTCGTAATAAGAAAATATAATTCTAGCACAGATGGAAAATGACAACTCACATAAAAAGCAACAATGAAAGTATTGACAGTCAGTGTATGAAATATTTTGAATACAAAATAATAATTTATTCAAAAATTAGAACGCCACAAAAACAAAACTACAATTTTTTAAAAATATTTAGCGATTCTTCATTGGTTCTAACTTCCCTGGTATACTTTCTGGTATGTTCATAATATGTCATGTCTCTAATTTAGTGGCAAACCTACCTACTTCAGTGCTGCCAGTAAATCCAAGTTTCCTTACAAGAGGATGGTCAGCAATTGCCTGACCACATACAGTTCCGCTTCCCGGTATAATATTGACGACGCCTGGAGGAACACCTGCCCGGACGCAGAGCTCGGCGAATTTTAGTGCAGTGAGTGGACATACCTATATTAAAACAATAATTATTAATATTACGGTACGATGTTATAATTATCAATGTTATAAAACTCCACTTGATATTAAGTCGGCAGTCTGAATCATAAAACTCATGACATTAAGAGTCAAATGGGGCTATCCGCCCTTACAGTTTGGTTCCCGTTAGCCTGCCTACTTTTAAAACTAAGAAAGATACCATCACAGTTTAAGTCCCAAACAATATATCTTCTGTCAAAGTAAAACATTTGACATGATTTTTCATAAAACAGTTTAAATAATTATTTCAAAATATGTATAAACTTTAAGAGTTTACTAATCTTACCGCAGCAGGCTTCATCACGACAGTGTTGCCAGCTGCTAAGCACGCAGCCATCTTCCATGATAGCATCATCAACGGATAATTCCACGGTGTAATCAGCGCACACACTCCAATTGGTTCTTTCTTCGTTATGGTCAGATTCCTATTCGGCCTTGCATGGTTGATGGGGATGGTGGACCCTTGGATTTTATCGCACCAGCCAGCGAAGTACCTCCAGGTCTCAATGGACATGCCGATGTGGGTCTTCAGTGCCAGGGTGTATACTGCTCCTGAGTCTATTGACTCGATGGTTGCTAGTTCTTCCTTGTGCTGCTCCATTAAATCTGCGAGTCTGTTAAATAGAAAAGCTGAAGTAAAACTATTGAGCTAAAAAGCCAATGTAGAGTTTTCATTCTTCAGGACTTAGAATAAAATGGAATATAACTTAGTTAAATAACTTTTAAGGATATTAATTTCTCCGTTTAAACTTACAAAGAGTAGACATTGCACCTGCCAGTGAGTTTAAATAAAAATTAATAAAATGGAACGTACCTAAATAATATTTGTCCTCGTTCTCTTGCGCTAATCTTAGACCATTCTCCCTCTTCAAAAGCTTTCTTTGCGGCGTTGACTGCTTTGTTGACATCATTTACTGATGCGCTTTGTACTTTACAAATCACAGATTCATCTGTTGGATTTATTAACGTGAGAGTCTTTCCACTATCTGAATTTACAAATTCTCCGTTAATAAACAACTGTGTAGGAAATTTGAGCTTCATTTTATTTGCCTCTAGTTCTACTCCTTCATAGACAACCTCTTTATTGCTGGAACCTCCTCGCCATTTTAAAACTGCTGCTGTGTAGAAATCTTCGAATGTTGTATTCATATAAACATCTTCATTTTGAAGTTCTATGTTTTCTAAGTCTTTAATTTCTTCTACCAATCTTACTACATCCATTGACCCAGCACCAGCGGAGAAGAAATCTGTGTCTTCTTCAATATTGATTCTAAGTATAGCCTTCCACACAGCACGAACATTTTCAATGAACTGTTTCTCTTCAGCTGTCAGCTCAATCGATACTTTCTTTTCATTAGCTTTGAAAAAGTTTTGTGCATTGATCATTTTGCCGTTTACTTTAAGCCTCGCAACGTTTAGCTAAAACAAGAATTCTAATTTAGTTTTACATTAACGGAAGTTCGACATTTCCTAACTTTAGATCGCTATAATTCATCAAATCTTACCTTCACTCCATCATTGGCGGTAATTAGTAGTCCAGCATCATGTATCACCGCTGGTCTCTGCAGACCGGGTATTGCCACCTTATCACCTTCAGTTTCATACTCTCCTTGCCACAATGATGAACCAAAGAATTTAATTTCAATGTTGGCATCACTAGCTTCATCGACACCATCTTTTGTCTGTGGCTTTATGAAACTTGTCGCTCCTGGTGATGAATCCATGCCTCTGATAAAATTGTGCAAAGCTATCCCTCCTTTAGACCAGTCGATCTAGAAATTACATCATTTGTTTAAACATTAACATGTACTAAAATTAAATAAAAGTAGATATATTTATTACGCATGTAAGTTTACCTGATGCGTTTCTGGTTTGAATAAGGCTGGGTCGTAGGTGGCTCCTTCTTCCGTTTGCTTCATTTTTGGTGCTTTTCCATTTGCTACCATGTTTACCGATTCCGCTAAGGCTTTGATACCTATAAAGATATTTTTTTAAATTTGTATACATAAGATAAATCTGCACTCACAGGATTATTCAATTAACAAAAAACTACAATTGTTTGTCAACAACACAGACAAGACATTTTAAGAAAAACGTAATCTGTAGCAGCCTTTTGTGTGAGCAGCGTACTTAAATGATTCGGTGGAATTCTTGCATATTTCTTTGTTACATACATGTATGTATGTTCAAATTAGATGCCATTCATATCATGTCATAACACACATATATACGCTTTAAGTTGCGCACCGGGCGTCACTTTAGCGGACTCGGCAGTTCACAAGTGGCGGTTAAAAAGTTAATTTGCTCATAGATAGAAAAGTAAAATTTTGGTCCATAGTTTTAGAATGCACAAATGAACCGCTCGTTACGTAGGCGATTTCTCTTTCTCCTATCGTTATTATTACGCTTTATCTATAATTTTTTAAAATGGTATTCTGACATTTGGTTATATGGCCATTAAATGTTTTTTTTTTTAATTTCAGCTTAGTGTTATTCAATAACAGTAACCTTTTTACCATGTCCCAAATTTATTATAATCAACTGTAAAAATAAGAGGGTGGCAAATTTGGGTGCTAGTGACCTATACGACGCCACTGGTCTTCGCACACTCCAAACCTTAGACATTACATCATTAAGTACCTTACCCTCAGGATACAAATATTTGTTGTACAGCGTGTCCACGGTGTCATCGATTGTGCAAGGGAACGACTTCTGGAGAAGAATCGGTCCCGTGTCTAAGCCGTCATCAGCCCAGAATATAGAGAGGCCACAGGTGGTGTCACCATCTATTAATGTCCTACGAAACAATATACGTGACTGAAATAGTTTTCAATTACTCAATGATTGTAAATATTAATTTATTATTACAATTAACACATTATAACGTAATCCAGAAACGGCGATACATTATAAACAAGGTACGTGACTTAGTTGTGAGATTCGTCTTATTATGTAAAAACTTGTACATTAATTTTACTAACCTATATTTAAAATACATAAAAGAATAAAATTATCCGTGTGCTTTTGGAGTTTCCCAACTATACAAAAAACGGAACGAAAGTGTAGTAGAGGTGTTATCGCAAGCGAGACTCGAATAGAAGTCTCTTCCAAAGACAGTGAAGGCAGGAAACCTTCTTCTAGTAACAGCAGGAACGTGGAAAACAAAAGAGGCTTAATAATATCGTGGAAGATGTATCTTAGAAATTAATAATAATAAATAATAACATGAAACCTGAAGCTCATGAACATCCACACATAATACTCCTGATTCCGAAGTTGGAATGCCTCCTGTCCAGTATGTTCTACCATACACTTCTACTTTTTGACTGAAAAAGGTGTTACAATGATGCCGAGCGGTGCGGTAGTAGATACCGAGTATATTATGAGATAATAATAATAATAACGCATCACACTCATAGCCCCACAGTAGGATTTAACAAGACAACAAAAACAAGCGCACAAACACCCAGATCAGCTACAGAAAACTAAATTCATCATTCAAATTTCTGTCCTGCTGGGAATTGAACCCTCCGAACGGCTGACCGCACGTTGACGACGGCACCAAACAGGTCGTCAAAGATAGAGAAGATTTTCTAATATTTTCTAATTGAGACTCCATTTAATATATCTACTTATCTACTGCTTATGATATGCGCTTCATTAAGTTGTGAAACATCTCATTACCGATTCTCATCACACGAGTATTTAATTTATAATGATGAATATTACATTCAATGAGCATCGTAAGTATGTACAACTACGCAACATCTGTATAAAACAGAGGTTATAGTCTATTTTTCAGATTAGCCCTACTACTGGGCGCTGATTTAGTGTTCCTTTTGTAGGTTAAGATGTTTGGAATACCCAGACATAAGACATCTAGACATGAGACTGATACTCAATGTAACCGCTTCGGCGGCCATCCAAGGTAAAGTTTTTATGTTGTTGGACAAATCAACGAGTGGATTATGAGTGATGTTAAGTGGTACGAAAATATATTTGAACACGTACGTAGCAGGTCGTGTGTACTTCTTTGGAGTAAATTGAAATGCTTTCTGTCCTGCTATAACACTGCTACTTTACGACAGAAATATACTCTACCGACATCAAAATATGGAGTGACTCTAGGTTTTACAATATGTGGTACTTTCGCATTTGAATTGCACTGGAGTAAAAAAACCTTTACATTTTAATTGGCCTCCCAAATGTCGTCCTAGTGACCGAGCGTTCAAGCTATACCTCAAGTTCTACTTGATCAATCACCTTCTAACCTAAGCTAAGATTCAACTAATCCCCTTTCCACATTGTTTTGTATAAAAGAATCCATATGTATATTCTCACAAACTTTCTATAAAGCATCCATATATCAATCTTTAAAACTTTCGCATTCAAATATTAGTAAGATATAGGAAGAAGGGTAGGAATACTTACCAGTTGATAGAAGAAGCTCCTCTGTGTCGTGGCAGGATGCTAGGGTGGTAGCAGATACTCTCGTACTTGGGATGCGTGATTACTTCCATAGGAATGAACTGGGTACAGAATGGGAGAACGTTGATATCCGCGTTTATCTGAAAGAGAAAACATAGGCATAAGATTTACCGTTTTTTATATACATATATGATTGACGAGCTTTTGCCCGGGACTTCGTACGTTTCGCCTAAGTAATTTTCCTGAAAGACATGCTTATACCTATTGGAGTAATTAAATATACAGTATTTTTTTCCCTACTAATTCGTTCCCGTGGGATAAAAGTAAAATTTTATTGCAGTTTTATGAGTTTCTTAAAAATCCACGCGGACTAAAACGCGGGCCATAGGTCGTATAAAATATTAAGTAGAATAATACTTTTTTCAAAGGGAATCGTGCCTTTTTTATACAACAGATAAAATATACAGTAGGAAAGTTTAGATTTGAATTAGCAATTAGAACGGCATTATGCCTATCTCATTCTCACTAGCCAAATGATGATCAATATAATACCCATAGCAAAAACATGATTCTTACTAATTTCAAGGCACTGATGCGAAATTAAACTATGATTAGAGAGATTAAAATCGTAACTGTAAAAACGAGTGGCAGGTGACCACATCTTCACCATCAAGTGAAATTAAAGCATGTTTTAAGAACATTATGGAGAACATTCGGGCATGCAGTTTTCCTTACAATGACTTCCTTCACCGCAAACCAAGTGATCGATCAACATTTTCTAGTATGTGTATAAGTTTGGAAATTTAGAAGTGCATAATGGGATTCGAACTCGTACCAACGGAACAGGAAGCCCATTTAAAACTCTTAGGCTACCACGATTTGGTGATAGTCGATAGTTTAGTGAAACTGCATGATTGAATTTTCTAAAGACTTCCAAAAAAAAATCTAAGGCACGTAAAGTCCACTAATCCCCACTTAATTAACGGGGGCGAGTACTTGTTGATTATGACCAAAGCGTTGTTTACGTCTGAAAAAAAAACCCATGACCCAAGAAACCCATGCCCAGCAATGGAACATTAATGGGATGGTGATTACGATAGTGGTATGCCAAAACCACTAACGACGCACCAAGCGAATTCACTTTGTGCTATAAGCTTCAGTTACAAAGTATACGATTTGAATTTATAGCAGCTCTGTAAGTCGCACCAAAATTCTTCTGAAATTTCATCTAATTTCCAACACTCCTCGCAGTTGCAGCACTAAGCAACTGCTTTTAGCGTCGTCACTCATACAGGGCTATAAGCTACGAAATATTCGATATTGGTAATAATGAGATGCCAAATTATATTGCTTGTCGTCATGAAACGGTATGGTGATCGATAAACCATGGGTTATCACAATCATAGTGTCACTGCTCGATAGAACCTAATCACTTACATAATAACCTCGTAATCTTCTGGTATGATACAAATATTAATATCGTTATCTGCTTATGTTTTAAATGAAAAAGTGGCTGGCGGACTACTTCGCTCATTGCTTTTAACCCTTCCAGGGTTCATGCTGTACTTAGATGTTTAAGCTGCAGATGAAGCTTTAAAGGATGAGTGTGATTTTTTTTTCTCCTATCTGAGGTTGTATGTGGATGCGTTGCTACTCCAGAGGACTAAGTTTGAATGCCTCCTGTCCAGTGTCGTCTGCCTAACTACACCCTTCAAACCGAAACACAGCAGTTCTCACAATGCTGCTTCACGGCAGAAATAGGCGCACCAGTGTTGCCGCCACAGGCGAGCTTTCAACATAAGACTCTACCACCATTAAATTATCCACAAGCATGACATAATATTCATAAAAGGCTGGGTGGTAAAAGCGACTTCGTCCTTATAGAATTAGGACAAAACAAAGTACCTAACCAAAAAAATTGGGATATATACTTACATATTAATTTAGGGCTTCATATTGGACATGATCTGAATGCTTTGTATCATTTAATTATATTTAGCCGCGTATGGGTTATTGCGTAACAGGCTTCACACGTCACACTTGTAAGATTTATCATCCCACAGGAACATATGATCGGTATAAAAAGTATCCTATTTATTGATCTAGGATATGGTCTTACACATAGACCATATCCTAAGCCAAGCCAAGTTTAATTTAAATCCGTTCAACGGTGAAACAACAATTTTATAATATAAACATAGGATAATAGAACTGAAACTTAGAAACGACTGATGTGAAATGTATGTTAGTTGGTTAGGGAAAAGTTAGACAGTTTTTTTTTATGTTCGTTGCCCTACCTACCAAATGAAAACTCTTAACGACAACGGTTAGGTACGTAACCAAAGCTTACAAGTATTTTTTAATTAAAATAACTTTGATATTAAATCAACGAAAGTCCTGTTTGCCCATACTATAATTTTATAAATATTAATGTTTGTTACTCCATCGCTCATGAACGGATTTAATTAAAAGACAGACGAAGATCGTAGCCTGCATGACGTCATAGGAAAGTTTTATTTTGAGAAAACAATGGATTGCTACGGATTTTAAAACAATCCTTAAGTACAATCATCATTATCATCAACCCATTATTGTCCCACTGCTGGGCACGGGTCTTCTCTCAGAAATGTACTTAAGTACCTACAATACATAGTCTAAATCCACAAACATGAAGACGCGGGCAAAAATCAGTTTGATGAGTAATTTAAAGATAGAACACTTTGTGAAATTAAATTCTTATCTTTAGTATACAATTCAAATATTAATGTTTTCTTTTATGTTAATCTTAATTAATCTTTTATAAATATCGTAGCTCTCTATAGCTTATGTATGGATGCCTTTAGTTTTGGGATGCGTAAGTATACTTACAGATAAGGTAAAAAGAGGTTATGTACCTACTATCTGTATTTACAAATACATATGTTTATATAAAATTGTATCGGGCCCATTTATGTACATTGAAAATATTTCTGATTTTTTATAACCGATTGATATCGACTATTTAATGGTCTCTGAACTCTAACGTTTACAAATATTTTATTTTATCTGTTTGTTCGTTCACCAATCGCGCAAAAACTACTGAATGAATTTTTAGGTCAATCAGTCTGGAACTTCTACTTGCATGATCCTGTTCAAAGTTATGGTGATATTTAAGTCTATGTGCTTTGTAACTATGAAAGTCCTATCGAAAACTGTTCAGTACGTTTTAATTGATTTCAGAGACCCCTAAGTAGTTTTCAATCAGTAATTATAACATATCTTCAGTGTACAAATATGTTAAAATTTTGTATTTAGTATAGGATATAGTAGATGTTTTGATTATAATATTCAATTGAATTTAAGACAATGCAAATGGATCTCGATTTGTTAACTATTCCACTTCCTATCATTTCACTTATCAGGGGTTAGGAGTGCAGTAGGTGCGTAGTTAAGCTCACAAGCATGTGATACGGTTGACAAGGAAGCGTGTCACATCGAATTATCTACAGTTTATATAGTATCTATGGTATAGTATCTGTACATACATTTATAATAAATTCTAGTACTTACAAGACTTACGTACATGGCCGTATTTCTGCATAAGAATGATTAAAAAGCAAAATCGTGGTGCCGCCTTCGATATAGGCTATCTAACTAAGGCTAAAATCATCACCTTTTCTAGCCCTCTACTATATACTATATATTTAATGCTGGTAGAGTCTTACGTCGAAGGCTCGCGTGCAGCGGCACCACCGCTCCACCTATTTCTGTCGTAAAGCAGCAGTGTGAGAACTGCTGTGTTTCGGTTTGAATGGTGTAGTTAGGCAGACGACACTGGACGAGAGGCGTTCCAACGTAGTCCTCAGGAGTAGCAACGCATCAACACACAACCTCAAGTGTGGATGTCCGTGGGCTGCAGAGATCACTTAACATCAGGTGGCCTGCATGCTCGTTTGCTGTTCTGTTAATATAAAGAAACGACTCGTGGTACTCGGATTACATTTTTGTTGACCCTTACACTGCGGCTCTATAAAGACGGCTTGCATTCATGTCCACGCTCGCACACCGCTCTACGTTTAATGGACATGATGTTACGTGTTAAGTACTTATCGTACTCGGCCCGATCGCAAGCAACCCCGAATGTTCACTTTGTGTCACAGCTTTGATCGATAACACGAGTCTTTTACTTAACCCGTGGTTGAAACAAAACTGCAAGAATGAACGGCAGTCAAAGTTAGTAATACACTTTAAAGCGTGAGATAATTTTACTGTCTCAAATGAACGGCTATGCAACGGCACCGCCTATTTCTGTTTCTGACGCTACACCTATTTCTGACGTAATGTAGCAGTTTAAGCACTACTATGTTTCGGTGCGAACGGTGTGGTTTGGCAGACTATACTGAGACGGTTTATTTTCGTTAAATCCTTACGTTGAGTAAGGTGCACTCTATAAGTAAGCTATCCACCAAGTTTTAAGCCGATTGGACAGTTCGCGTAATTTTTTTAACGTAACTTCATACGAAAATACTTCTCTTATTTTACACACTTCAGCAAACAATTTAGATAGTTATTTTTTGAAAATTTCATCTAAATGAATTATCATGTTTCTATGCTGTTCACTTTCTGAAGAATCTGACAATGTCATGAAGCTCTGAAGTCAAGGGGGTCAACGCGAAAGTCGAGGAAATCCAAGTTAAGTGAATGAAAGTTTTTACTAACTTCCGTGCAAAGTTCAAAGTCACAACTTTTACTTTACTTGAACCATGATGAATGAATTATATTTTGCACTATTTTCGTCGAATAATTCCCAGTTCCCGCGTTCCCATTGTAATAGGAGGGATACATTTCATGCTCTAGTCTTATCCTTAAAACGGACTACAAAAGCATTTCTTTTCGAGATCCATACATCGACAATACGAGCATTTGATGAATAGTGTGTTACTCTTGCTTACAATTGTATTACATTAATGGTCCAAGAGCGGATTAGTATGTCAAACAATATTTGAGATCGTTTTTACGTCAACCCAAAAGACTACTGAATTGATTTAAACGTAAAATATGATGTTCAAAACCATACAGTCTGACTTGAACACTGCCATGAGTTTGGACAAGATCGATCTAGTAGAAAAGTTTAATACCGACTCAGCGCCGTCATTCGAACTTGGAACACCGGAGTGTGAGGCTTAAGTTCACCACTGGGCTACCATAACCTCATAACCTGCTTTTATCTATATCAACCATACTTAAACTATACCAACCGACAATAGTTACCGGTGGCAACAGACCAGCCTGACGTCCAGCGAGCCCTACGTTCAATTTCCAACGGGACAGAAATTTAATTGAAGAATGTACACATCTGTAACGATCTTGTGTCTTTGTTTCTACGTGTACATGGCACCCACGAAACAGGGAATCACAGTTTGGTAATGTGGGTGCTACGCGATATTTATCATTGGTTTATAATCATAAATATCACCAGTACTTTTAAAGTAGTTGCAATACGTCGGTTACAATTAAAATTCAATTTATCGAGAAGTCGCCCCACATACAATTAAGGTTTAATTGTCATGCATAATGACATGTGTCACGTTACCGGAAATCGAGATTACGTATTAATGGAAGGTAGCATTCGACAACGCGGCGATCGTTCGCCGTAATTACAATCATTTCGGGTATCACAATGTAATATTACGGCCAATGCACGGGTCTATCATCGACCCATTGTTTTGCCACTGCTGAGCACGATATTCTCTCAGAGATGAGACAGTTTTGGCCATACTTCACTACGCTGGCCAAAGGTGCCTATTGGTAGATTCCACGTGCCATTGAGAACGTTTCGGAGAACTATCGGGCGTGTAGGTTTCCTCACAATGTTTTCCTTCAGCTTCAAGCTGCTGAAGTGGTAATTAATTCATAATACGCACATAATTTCAAAAAATTAAAATAGATAATATTTCAAGAAGCAGAGGTGCGCGCCGGGTTTAGAACCTCGACCCACCGTAGCGGGGTCGAGATACTTAACTCCTGATAGCCCCCTCTGCGATTCGTTTTAACGGCGAAGAAAAACATCGTGAGGAAACCTGCATACCTGAGAGTTCTCTAGAACGTTCTCGAAGGCATGTGAAGTCGACCAATTCGCACTTGGCCAGCGTGGAGGATTATGGCCTAAACTCTCTCGTGTCTGAGAGAAGACCCGTGCCCAGCAGTGGGACAATAATGAGTTGATGATGGTGATATACATATGTATGTATGTACATTATTAACGTGAAAGTTTGCACTTCTCAGAATATGAATTGTGAAATAATTCTTCCCGTTTGAACAAAACAGTCAATCCATTTAATAAAAAAGATTTAACACTTAACCTTATCCAGTATCTGTGCCAAGCGATATCATCCCCGAAAGCAACAAAGGGCCCGATTCCAGCTTCTCGTCGCCTTCATCCGTGAAATTCCTTTGTCAGTATTGAACGCTTAACCGATCTTTTTGTTGCGGTTCGTATCGGCGGCAAACAACTCTACCGAATCTCATCCTGGCTTTCAATTGCAGTGAACACGGTTCTCGAAAATCGTCGAATTTTTTTTTGTACTGTCTCTGCATTGTCCTTGAAGTGTATTCGAAATTCATTACCGCTTGGTTGAACTTTGAAGAGAAATATCGTTAGGAATCCGTTTTTGGATAGTACGGTGGATTATGGTTTATACTCCCATTTCTGGAAGGAGACCCGTTCCCGTTAGTGGAACGTTAAGGGTTTGCTGAGGGTGTTAAAAAAACGGACGTCAACTGTACTTTATATTGATAAGAATTTAAGTTTTTATATATGACCAGAATAGCATGCAGGATACCTGACGTTAAGTGGTCAAAGCCACAGGACACATCCAATCCACATCAAAACTGAACTAGGAAGTCCCATTTGAAGTTGTACATAATATGTAGATGCGCTGCTACTCCTGAGGACTAAGTTGGAATCCTAAGTTGGTATGCATCCTATCCAGTGCCTTTTATCTAACTACACCCTTTTAACCGTAACACAGCGGGTCCCACACTCTTGCTGTACGGTAGAAATAGGTGTAGTGATGGTGCCGCCGTACGCGAGCCTTCGACTAAGAACTTCGGACTTATTTGAAGTTTATAAGGATGTCCATGGGCTGTTGCGACCACTTCAGCATTAGCGTGCTTGTTTGCTGCACATTACAAATAAAAACGAGCCCGTTGATAATTTTATAATCGTATAGATAGCTGTCATTATCCAATTCCCGTTTTAATCATGTTGTTTTGTTTAAAAACAATTTTACGAATACCGTCTTGTAAAACAATTCTAAATACAACACATTCTCGAATATCCTAAAAATACAATAGTATTTTAATTACTGGAATTCAGTTTTAATATTTCATAGCTCGTAGTATCGTCTTCAATATTTCCGTCATCGGCTAACTCTTGTCTCGGAAATTTAATTTCCCCCAAGGCTGGGAAATTGCTGCCGAAAGTATCTTGTGAATTGTGGGATTTAGGTAGTATTGAAAGAACAGAATGTCGAACTATTAATGCAATCTAGAACGTACTGTTGGAATGTATCATTCCGATTCACGTTCCGTTTTCATTCATTTCATTTACTCATAATTATAATTTAAATTAATTGTTAACGATTTGAATACTAAAATTAAAATGTACAAGTTTGTGAAAATATTTGTTTGACTTTAACTGAACGTTAATGTAGAAACTGTAGAAATAAGTGATAGTCACACTCGCTTTAACGCTGAAGGTAAACGTCGTGAGGATATCTGGATGCCTGAGAATTCTTATAGAAATTCTTAATATTACGTAAACTTCGTAAATCCGCACTGTGCCAGTCGATGATAATGAAATGTTATTAAGGAAATTGTCGTGAGAAAATCCGCATGCCTGAAAGTTCTCCAAGTGTCCAAAAACCGCATTTGTACAGCGTGGTGTAGTGAGTCTTAAATCCTTCTCATCTATGACTGCTGACTGCTGTATTTTGGTTTGAAGGGTGTTATGTTTATTAAAACTATTACGTATTAAACGGAAAACAATTGATGTGATCTGGATCATGTGATCCACGATTAACTGATTCGATGGTGGTAGAGTCTTATGTCGAAGGCTCGCCTGCGGCGGCACCACCGCTGCACCTATTTCTGCCGTAAAGCAGCA
>DWKW01000901.1:0-14187 GCA_018250115.1 Doberes anticus
TTGTTTCTGTGTGTCCATGGCACCCACGACACAGGTTAATTCCTACTGTGGGGCTATGAGTGTGAGGCGTTATTATTTTAATTATCGAAATCATCTGCGTATTATGAATTAATTATCACTCGATTTAACTTTAACGGTGAAGGAAAACGTCGTGAGGAAACGTGCATGCTTGAGAGTTCTCCATGACTTTCTCAGAGGCATGAAGAATATTTGTTACATTAATATTCAACTTTCACGTTATTCATTTCTGAGTTATATTCGAGATAGAAGACAATCCTATGGAAAAAGTTAAATTTCGCGATATGAATAAGTTAATTAATTATGTTCCTGACCGGGCAAGGAACAACCGCTCAAACCAATATGATTTTATTACCCATTTTTTAATGGAAGCCTTTATGAAGATCACTGCCCTGAATCACTCTCGGCCGATTGAAACCACCACAATTAATATCATCGATTAACTTAGTCTTGTCTTCGTCCTCGATCAAATCTTTAGGTCTTTAGGTAGATAAATTCTTGGTTATTTTTTTAAACTGTTCATAGTAAAATAAAAAAATATGTATTAAGTATCTATTTTTTTAACCTCTAAACTGCGACCGTTTGTACGTCTGTCGCAATGGTTACAAGTTGAAGTCAACTCAATAAAAAAATTATATTACACATGAAAACGACCATTAATATCTTAATTAGCACAACAAAATCCATGTTCAATTGTTTTAAAAATCTTTTACTGCGAAATTTAGAAGTAAATTATTTATTTACGAAAAGATTCATTCATTGACATACATATTTATGTATCTGACGTTCTAACACGAACCTGAAAATATTTTCGTTAGAACTCAAGAAACCATTCACAAAACTACACAACCACACCATTGTTCTTGCTAAGAAAATTGACCCGGAAACTTGGGCCACGTTTCCAAGCAATTATTTGCGTCGAACAAAGAAAAGAAAAGAAAGCAGGAACTGTATAGAACGGTGCATGTAAATGTTATCATCTATAACAAACCAATGTCAATCTATGGCAATTAAGCATAATAAGATTGATCCCAACGTCATAACTAAAATATTTAAAAATTATATGATTTATTAATGTGTTCGTTTTATGCTTTAGCATGCTTAAAGCCATTATAGGGTTTTTGCGACACTATAATGAGCATATCTGACTAAGTGACGCTCCGGTGGGTCTGGGTTCGAATACGTGCATGTAAATTTATTTCTTCGAAGTTATGTGCATATCGAAAACTAATTTATCATTTGCTTTGCGGTGAAAAAAAACATCGTGAGGAAACCTGCATCTCCGAGAGTTCTCAATAAACTCCTTAATTCTTAATTTAATCATAATCGGTTAATTTCTAGGTCTTCCTAGTTATGTTGTTAAGGAGTCGGGTGTTTTTTTTAAATTATTTGGGTTTGTTGTGCTTGTAATATATTTGTTTTTCACGTGTTTCAAATAAGGAACTGTTTTATGAAATGAATTTTTCATTCAATGATATCGTAAAATAGTTCATCAAATGAATTTCGGTTTGTATAAATTATAATGTATATAAAGCCTGCCTACTGTACATACTCGACATCAAAAATAAACATGACCGTGCAGGATGGTTATAATAAAATAGAAAATTTCCACTGATAAAGTTTCATCTGCTTCCATCGCTGACTGAAAAACTTGAGCCACCTTGATTCACCTAAAAACCTAAGCCATCGATGGTGGTAGTCTTATGTCGGAGGCTCGCCTGCGGCGGCACTACCGATACACCTATTTCTGCAGTTTCTGCATAAAGCAGCAGTGTGAGAACTGCTGTGTTTCGGCTTGAAGGGTGTAGTTAGGCAGACGACACAGGACCGAAGGCATTCCAACTTAGTACTCAGGAGTAGCAACGCATCCACACACAACCTCAGGTGTGGATGTACATGGGCTGCAGACACCACTTAACATCAAGTAGCTTGCATGCTCGTTTGCTACTCAGCTAATATTTAAAAAAAAAAGCCATGCCGACCCTTTTCAATAGTTGCACTATAACGACATTTAAAAAAATCCATAAAACTACGATGTAACCATGCATCCATTTTAAGTTTTAGTTGTTTTATATTTAAGTTTTAAAAGCGTGCAACTTCATTCCTAGTTTACGGTGAACTCTCCATACGTAAGTCAAAGTCCCGTAAAATATATAAATTTTACATAAAATACATCATTAATGCAATCCAAACACTTCAAAGCTTCCTGTACCAAACTGCATGAGCAAACGTTATTCATTCACATAAACTTCGGTGTACCCCTTCAGGCGAAATGAATATGCACGTACATACATGAGCGGCAAGTCTAAACAATGTGTCAATGTAAATAATACAAATAGTAGACACTGAGTTGCGAACAGTTAATACCTATGCCTCTAAATAAATATAATTAAAATTTTATTATTGGTGTTAAGGTTGATAGACTGAATGACAATTAGACCTTTAGACTATTGCAAGACGAAGTATTTGACTTAATCTTACAAGAAATAAAGATTTATTAATATTATTATTTGATGGTGGTATTCTTATTTCGAAGGTTCGCCTGCGGCAGCACCACCGTGACACCTATTTCTGCCGTGAAGCAGCAGTGTAGCAACTGCTGTGTTTCGGTTAGAAGATTGTAGTTAGGGAGAAAACACTGGACAGGAGGCATTCTAACTTAGACCTCAAGAGTAGCAACGCATCACACGTTCATAGTTCACATATTACCTCAGATAGAACTTCTGTCCTAGTTGAGGTTTCATGTGGGTGTCCATGCAGTGACCTCTTAACATCAGGTGGCCTGCATGCTCGTTTGCTATTATGGTAATAATAAAAAAAGACGTTAATTAGTACAGATCAATAAATTATTTTACAGGTACTGATTTATAATAAAGGCTAATAAAGTTAAATATTTCCGGGGCATCATTTATTTTATATATATATTTTACAACGATAAATGCCCAGTTAAAACAAGAAACAAGCTTAAACAATAAACACGTGTACACATCTCGTTCTTGTACGTATGGACGAAGCTTTTGTTTGCAGAATGGCACTTTTTAATATCGCTAAGAGCTGAAATGAAACATTGTTAGGTAACAGAACAATATTTCTCTGTCTGCATCACATTCCTTACATAGTTCTACCTGTATATAAGAAACAGTACACATAATAAATTCAACCGAGTAGATATTTAATTTCGTTTCAAATTCGACGGATAATATGTATAATATTTTTTTTTTATCGTACGTTTTCAATACGATACAATACAATTCCAAATTACGCATCCATAAATAATGTGTACCTTTTCCTTATAAACTACCATAGCATAGCATTGTTTAATAACGACGAACTTAGAAACTTACGAGCGAAGATATTATTATGTATTGCCAACCCGCACTTTGCCAGCATGATAGATGTTATGTTACGCTTATGTTGGCTGGTCTCTACAATCTGAAATAGGACTGAAGTCCTGTCAAATTTAATGTGGATGTGATTCTACTCCTAAAGATTCGTTGGAAACGGAACCCTTGAAATGGAAATACAGCAGTGCGACTTATGCTACTAATTTAATCTTAGTTACACAGTTTGAAACTGGATGTTGTTTTACCTTCAATTCTGCTGTAGAGATTTTGGTTATGAGCAAAATTGAAGCTATCAACGGTGAAGTTTGAAGCTGAGTAGAATAGCTATTAAGCGGTTGTCACATTTACTTTGTTAGCTCATAAGTACTATCAAAACTTTACCTTTCTCACTGTGCTGAACGACTTTAATACCTCGAGACCGTATGGAGCAAACTTTTATTCCATTAACAAACTAGGCTGGCAACTTTTAACTAGTATTGATATTAGCACCATTATTTTGTTTGGAAAACATACATAGGAATTAGTTAGTTCCAAACGGTTTACAAACTTCGTTCTTAACCCATTCACTGTCCAACAAGCAGAAATAGGTTCTACGGCTGTGCCGCCGTAGGCGACCAAGACCAAATTACCAACATTTTTATTGAATTTTATCATATTAAACCGACTACGGCATAACCGAAACGCAGGATCATGATTTTAACAATACCGCGCAGGGATGTATATTTGCGGCTTCCTGAGATCCTGTTTATTTTACGTTACGAAAATATATTTAAAATTATTAATAAAATAAAAAAAGTTCGCTTACCGAAGAATAACAATTTGTTTTAGTTGTCTGGTTTTAGTTTTTAAACTTTACCTTTGGAAGCACATATTATGAGGGATTCGAAACGTTATTGCAAAGTCTTTTGGCTCGGGTTCAGCGTAGAACAGTATGATTAGAAAGACGAGGAATTGAATACTATAAATTACGTTCCAGACAGCGAACTTTTGCTGGCTTTGTGAAAAGGTAACGTTGCCTTTGGCATTTAGCATTTAGAAGTTGGGCGTCGGACTGAGGAAATGTGCGTGTATTTTGGCACAGAAATAAACAATGTTTAATCTTTTACTGGGACATTTAAATATGTTAAATTTACCCGGTAATCATTATGTAAGGGGTTGCAAACGTACGTGTTTACTAGTGAGTGTTAAGTGGTCCTTGCAGCCCGTGAACATCCACGTACAATCGCAAATGAGATCAAATTCTTATCTGAGGTCGAACGTAGATGTATTGCTTCTATTAAGTACTAAGCTGCAACTACTACTATTTTTCATGAATAAAAGAGAAAAAAACCAGTTTAGTCTCCGTGATTCAATTACAAGTCCTAAATAACAAGTTCAATTACAAGTCCTAAGTAAGGGTAAATAACTAAAGCTCGTTGGTATATAAAAAAAAACCGTGTACCCTTTTACTTAACAACATGAAGTACAGCAACTAATGTCGGTATAACTGCAGGCTGCGAACTGGCTGGAGCGCTGCCCGGAGCGAACCCCCGCTGACGTCGGCCGAGCGGGAAGCCATCGCCGCTGTCGTCAAACGTGCTGAGAAGGTAGACGAAATCGAAGCCAAACGGATCGGCCGACTGGTTGCTAGACTTGAAGGTAAAGCTTTACATTAACTACAAATATTCATAGGTTAAGCAGGAATACCACTCATAAGTTAGTGTTTCGCCCCAAACAGAGCATTATCAGTGTATGTTGACTCGTAATGTCAGCCGTTCCTGTGGGTAATGAGTTTATTGTTAATCTTGTTGCTTGTAACTTTATAATTGGTGATATTTATTTTCCTAGGAATGCGTCGATTAGCTCAAGGACCAGCTCCTCGATGTTGTCTCCTTTGCGGAGACACTGCAAGATTATTGTCGCCCTTAAGAACGTGTTCAATCTGCCGAAACACTGCTTGCTCCAAATGTGTTATAGACACGCCTCCTCATAGGTATGTATTATTAATATTACCGCTTCAATTACTAGTAATTTTCTTTTCGATAAAATCAATGACGTTAAATAATTGAAGTACTAAAGTACAGCAAGAGAATGCGGTAATCTTGCCATGTTTGTTGGTCAAGGTAGTTAAAAAAATTGGTAGTTTTATGACGAAGTCTCGTTTGCGGCAGCACTATCACTGCAACCTATTTCTGCCGTAAAGCAGCTGTTTGAACACTGCTGTGTTGCGGTTTGAAGAGTGGACAGTGGTTAGGCAGAAGACACTGACAAGATATTTTTGGGCCTCTTCTAGCGAATCGTTGTATTGGGGCTTCTAATTTGAGTCTTACAATATGTCTTGCCTTGGTCCCATGTGAACAGGATTCGATAAAAACTTCAAGTTGTAGAAAGAAACTATAATAAAAAACAGCAAATCGACTACCACCTTTATTTAAATAAGAGTGTGTTTTGTAAGAACTAGAAATATTCTATATTTTTTATAATTTTTTTTTTTTTATAAAATTAAGAAGTAAGAGACAATGCAATTTGTAGAAACAATGTAAATTCTAGAATTATTTTTACTTTTCACTCTAAAGTCTGGTTAAATTTTAACTGAAATGTTTTCAGTTTAAATTTCACATTAATTACATATTTCTCTTACAGATCCGCAATATATTCTAGAGAACAGCACATGTGCACGCTTTGCGCTGAAACGAGGGAGATGTGGAAGAAATCTGGTGCGTGGTTCTTCAAGTCCTTGCCGAAGTACATTCTGCCTGATCGGAAATCTACCGGCCGGTATACAGAGCTGGATTTGGCGAAGGCATTACAAGTAAGTGTCGGTTAATATTCAACAAACACTCGTAAACTGCAATTGAAAATTAATTGACCTCTCTAATGTATTATGACGCATACTACAACGAGATCAAGCTGTTTCCAGTACTTTTCTACCGATCTTGTTTTAGATATGTGACAAGTTTTAGAAAAATATCTCAAATTGTTCGTTATATCATAATACATTTGCAATTTGATTGCTTCCTTGTGAATTTCTCTCTTTTCTGTGAAAATAACCATCAAAGTTTAAATAAATTAAAAAGGAAAACGCCAAAATGCTACATGCAAGTCACGTGATGTCATGACGTCACCTGCTTATGATCAAACTTTTAGCTGTCTAATCGTAATACGTTTAGTGATAGATAATTGCTAATTTACATCACTGTCAACAAGTAGGTGACGTCACTCCAGGTTTAGCCAATCTCGTGCGCTTTCAATCACGTGGTCACTTTTTTTTTAAATCACACATATTTAAAAAATAAATTGTAGGCGTAATTTGTTTAAATAATGTTTGCAGGTAGCAACAGTTTGATCTATACTTTCACTGGAGTGAAATACCTCAATTAATGCCGGTATATAACGTTAATGCCAGTGTAACGTTTTAAGTGCTATCAAACTTAAATCAATTCAACAGTTTTTGTGTATTTGACGAACAAGCAGTGAAACAGAAAACAGATAAAATATTTGTTTGAGTATAGGTTCGAAGACCACTAAATAGTCGAAATCAATCCGGTTTACAAAAACTATCTTTAGTTTACTGTAACTTTAATGTTCTTTAATATACACGGCCCAGTTACAATATTATATTAGTAGGAGAGTAAGATGAATCCTGCGTCGTGACATATTTTTGAGGGAGACGCGGACCTTGACGTTATTGGTGATGTCACCACTGTTGTTTAGGTTTGCTAATGTGTTTGTTGAAGTTATGTAGGGATCGTAATATTTTAGGCTTCGGATCGGATTCCCGATAAGGTACGCACAGAGTGCGAATATATTTGGTAAACTCGGTTGATGACATTTCTGATGATTGATGTGACTGTCTGTTTTTGTGGTATTACGTTTTTTGTTAATCTAATAAGAAATATTTTTTTAAAGTTTCGTTACAGATTACAGATCCGTTACAGATAATATTTTGGATAATATGTGATAAATTTAGAACAAGAATTTTAGTTTATATATATTTCTAGAGATATACGATATCTCGTGTTCTTATATGTACTAGTGTAGGGCACTGAGCCCTAGGAAAGCGTTAGAAAACAACATTTTCTACTAGATCTCAGACACATTGTTGAGCTAGTTATACATGAATAAAATAAGTTCATAATATGTTCATCACTAGTGTTTTTTGTTAATAAAATAGCAAACGATCATGAAGGCCACCTGATGTTAAGTGGTCACTGCATCCCGTGGACATCCACATCCAACCTCAACTAGGACGAAAGTCGTATAAAGACGAGGTCCTATGTGGATGCGTTGGTACTCATGAGGACAAGTTGA
Organism: Doberes anticus; assembly: GCA_018250115.1. Taxonomy (NCBI): domain Eukaryota; kingdom Metazoa; phylum Arthropoda; class Insecta; order Lepidoptera; family Hesperiidae; genus Doberes; species Doberes anticus. The sequence continues at coordinate 7,653 of DWKW01000901.1, forward strand.
AATGCCTCTTGTACGGTGTCTTCTGCCCTACAAATCAAAACACAGCAATTCTCACACTGCTGCTTTACGGCAGAAATAGCTGCAGGCGAGCCTTCGACATAAGAATCTACCACCATCAAAGTGACTGACATTTTCAAGGGATTGCAGTTGCAGGAGGTATCGACTTTAAAATTCGAGTAAATTGTTCTAACTTACCGAAATTCGAATCCGTGCCATGCCACGTTTGATTACAGTAAAAGCCCCTTCATAGTGTCGCATAGCAATAGTAATTGTCCTGCTTTAATGTCGTCTGAACGTTTTGTGTCTCTTGTGTTGATAACTAAATTTCACCGACTTTTTAGACGTTCCGACTTGTACCTTACTGGTGCCAGAAATAATAATTAACATCAAAAACAGTTCGTACAAAACAGACTAATACAAATTAATATGAAATTGGAGCACCACCCGCCATTTTACTTTTAAAAGTAATGTGAGAACATAATCGAAACTTTTAATAGGGAGTAAAAGATAAAGTTTTTTAAAAGAATCAAATTTGCAGGATCCTGCTCAATTCTTTAAAAGTTGAAATAATTTTTCAAAGACACTGAAACTGAACACTGAAACACTGAAAAATACAGTACATGCACACCGCAATTATTATTTCATAGAGCTTGTACAAATAACATTTCCCTCGCTTTGCAAGCAACCAAAAGCAAAGCACTATAACGAAATGAAAAATGAATACGAGGGAAGGTTGAGCTAAATACTCACACACTCGGTAGGGCTTTTCCATCTTGTGAATTTCCATTGACCATCCGACTTGTATCGATGAATGGATAGAAGCACGAGCCTCCAAAATTGAGGGCACACATGAGTAATTAAATTGTTCTCCGCTGGTAGCTCGGCTGGTGGCAAGATCAGTACCGGACGAAGTGGCGCCAATGAGAAGGCCTATGTCCAAATCTTCCAAGCAGATGGATGAATGGATTTATATCCATCAGCTTGGAAGTATCCATCGTGCTTCCGCACGATCCTGTTCAAAATTACGGGTAAACATTTGCAACGTGAAAGGAAAATTTTGTATATTGTAATATAGAGTTGAATAGCTACCTGTTTAATTATCCCTCCTACATCGTGTATTAAGATTTATACGGTCTTATCGACACGCCAATTCATTGCCTTCATTTTATTGCCCTTTTATTTGTATATGAAGACTGGGTATAAGACGACGAATGAGAGTTTATTAGAAAGAAGTTATTTCAACGCGCCGAGGAAAAAGAGGGGATTAAGATTAAGATAAGAAATAACACTGAAATTAAAAAAATGAGGAAAACTGGCCAAATATTTGAATGCTTTGTATTTTAAATACATATAGCAATTCATCGTGGCCCCATTCATAAGATTGGATAATGATACCACGAGGAAAAAAATCGCATCTTGTTCGTTTTTCTTGAAATTCGTTCATTCTACCGCCCCCAATATAATAATTGCATTTTTTTTTATAAAAATGTAATGACCGGTAAAAGCGCATAGAGATATATACTTTTTAAGTTATTTAAGTAAAGAAATGGTAACAAAATTTTACTTACAAAAATACAAGAGTATGCAAGTGGCCGTAGTTAAATTAAAACAAGATAATTCTGTTAGCAAATACCGTTAACTATTAAACGCTACTACGGTAACTTTAAGTTTTCATTTAAATTAATTTATCTTATCCAGTAAGTTGAAACAAAACGGCATTCTGACCGGTATGCCGAAGTTAAACTTCTTCTAGAGAAAGTTTTCTCATCATTTTGTGAAAGAAACTAAAGCTCTATTTTCCTGATCATTTCTTTTAAACCACTGCAGTATTTTTCTGTACAATTTTTTTATTCAAAAAGCAAGATTAGGTTCAGCGTATTTCCCTGAAATGCAAAGGCTGAATTTCGACTCAAACGTTGCATATATGCTGATCTTTAACGAAAAATAAAATTTATTCGGAAATATGTAACACTTTAACATTATTTGCAGTGAATTTCATAGTGTCGACGTAAACGACCCTAAATTTAAATTTGTCACGTGACGTAAATTACGTCACGTAAATTTGAAACGTGTACCTACGATTATTAACAGCAGGTACGTAACTTTTTTACAACAACATTGTAACCCAGGACGGAAGTCACACTCGCTCATGACTGTTACTAATTGGTTCTTTTTAAACTAAATAACTCTTTTTGCTCGAGGACGCTTCTTGCTCGTGTCTTGTCTACCAAGAATCGCCATCGCTCTGTCCTGGACCATTTCCGTCGTGACGTCGTTGCTGGTCTTTCTCTGCCTAATCTCTTCAGCAATACTTGGGGGGCACTTGAAGATCTTCGATCTTTTGGTGTTTCCAAATTTTCTCACTTTACTGTACGATCCTCTCCCATCTCCTTGCGCCTACGTGAAATTAATCGAATTTATTTTTCTGTAACATTAGTATGATGAAGTTCCGCCAACATCTATGTTATCCAAGACATGTCAATTTGTCACACCAAAATCCGCTAACTCGATTTTCTTTTTCCCGTTCTATTTAAGAGATTCCTCTTAAACATTTTCTATATAATATTTTAGAATAAGTCTTATTTATTTACTAACAATCGACCGACTACTTTTGGAGTTTTTCGAACGCAAACATACATGTTTTTTCATTAATAAATCTATAAAGGTGTTATTATTTTTGGCAATTAATAATGGACACAACGTTAATGGACGCTTGCTACGAGCTTTTTGTTGAAGGCTTGCTGGCACGACTTGTGGTGGCAAGTTTAATTCGGAAACTCTGTTTCTTTAGAAACAGTGCTTGCAATGTTGTTTCGGTTTTAAGGGTTTGGTCTAGACGACACTGGTAGGAAGACAAGATATCCCCAGGAGTAGCAACATACATGTGTTACTACAGATAGATGAGGTTGGATGTGTACGTTCGAAGTTTTCAGAAACCACCTAACATTAGTGGTCTATCATGGGGGCTTTTGGCCAATTTACAGTCAAAAAATTAACAAACAAGTATTAATAGTACGATAAAAAATTTAGTCTTTTAGTTTAGCAGTTTTAATTCCAACTGTTTTATAGAACTGTTGTTTCACGCTTAGAAATTGTGCTAACAATACTACAACATTACAAACAAAACCTGACAGTTCTCCGTAAGAAATCATTATGCAAAAGCATGTGAAGTCCAACAATCCGCGCTTGATCAGCGTGGTGGACTATAGAGGCCCTAAGACCCTCTCATTTCAGAGAGGAGACCTGTACTGGGACAATAATAGGTTTATGATGATTTTGAAGATGAGAGAAATTTGCGTCAACGCCATAGTCATAAACGCCATTAAGAAACTACTTCTTTTTGATGACGGTCAAAAAGAACAAACCTTCATTTGTTAACCATCGTAGATCACGTCTTGACAACCGATACTCCGCGTCGCGAATATCTTAGCCACACTTTATAGAGGTCGTCCTTCATACGAGGAATCTTTGACACCTACTTCCATTATATCGTGTAAAGGTCTTGTTTCAACTTTGTCAAGCTACGACACATTAGAGAGAGGCCGCCGATAGTTCTACCATGAGATAGAAACTTTCTGTAAACCATTATAGCTATCGAATGTATGAAGTGGTCGATTACTATTTATCGAAGATTCGATTATAGAACTAATTTTATTGGTAATGAGCGATACCGTCGTCGCTACGCTTTCTACGTTCTTGAAGAAATGAATTTGTGATTGGTTATTTTAGGATTTTAAGCCCTAACCGAGAACATGCTCAGGGGGTATTTTAACTCTATGCAGTAGCCCACATATTTTGAAGCACCTTTAGTGAATATGCCATTGTACTCGTCTGTAATTTTTTCAACATGTTGTTACGAACTGTTGATCGCTATCGAATATTTACTCGTCCATTAGCCATTTATTTACCAATCGAACGCTTATGTGCCGCCCATGTTGAAATCTATACTGTACATACAATCAAGAGCATGTTTTTTTAGGCTTTTCAGTACATTAGTCATTACTCGTATCTAGAAGAAACTACTAACATAATACTCTTGCATCAGTATTAAGGAAGGAATCGTCAGTATCTTCTGATCCGTGGGCCATGTTACGGGCTTTTTAGTATATTAGTGATTACTCGTATCTAAACGGAAACTACTAATAAAACCCTCATGCGTCAGTATTAAGGAAGGTTCATAATCAGGTTCTTCTGATCCGTGAACAGTAAAGTGTGATTTGAAAATTCAATACTGCTGAAGAACATTTTTGTTCTCGCGCTTAAGTGGGTACCAAACATTGGTCTTCTTATATACCTTGGTATGATTAGAAAAGTTCTTAAAAATCTATTGAGTAAACGTCCTTACACGCGTATGGATGTGTATACCTTTACATACGCCATCTCATCCGTCAAAAGAATTAACTACCAGTATTAAGGTATCAACTAGAAGTGAAATTTCAAAGAGAACTTAATACCATATTATTCGCAGAGTTCTCTCGTCAATGCTGATGCTTTGTACGAGTTTTGAAAGTTTACGAAAAACTAAATCGAATTTCTTTTTATACATGTATGACATTTTCAAATACGAAATCGAGCAATGAACATTACCCATTGTTAGTTCTCGATATTTTCGCTAGAGGCGCTGCAGGTAGATATATCACCGTGTGCACCATAACCGATATATAACATATAACCCGTATGTATATGTGTTATGAAGCTATTGAAAATGATCCATGGATCTATTATACTTATAAATTGTTTAGTGCAGACATTGATCGATTCTGTTTGAAGTTGGATGTAAAGGTCTTTGAGCTGCATAGACCACTGAACATTGCCCTTGATACTCGTTGGCTACCGTTATAAAAAATATATCAAACTGGATTCCTATAAGAGATCATTAAGCTACAGATTGTTTGTATTTCTAAGGATCAAAGTCCTGCTCCTCTTTTATAAGTTCTTTAGCATTAATATTACTGTGAACTGTAACGAGTTTTTCTTATACTCGGAACCCTAAACAATATTGCATTCGAGTATGTTTACAATAATAGGTTCCTTGCCTTACAGCTCTTCGATAAGCATAATTTATTTTGATTACTGGTGATGTATCTTAATGGAACCCGTGTCGTCTGTATTTTGTGCTTACAGACCTTCTTTGTTCACGTCTCGCTTGTCTTGTTAGAACAGCTTGTGTCCACGTCTGCCCTAATTGCCGGAGTTAGGTCAATTTTAATACAAGGAGGTTCACTTTCACTGTCACTGCTCAATAGTTCGTTGACAAGTCACGTACTTTTGAGCAATGTTCAGGTTGCATGCCGCGAAGGTTACTTGGCAAGCACTTGAAAAACCTGGGGGTTCCGATTTGATTTATCCCCTTAGGTATCATTAAAATGATAGGTTTTCAAGTCATGGTTTTCCTACAGGATGGAGGCAACAGCAGCAACGAAGGTAAAACTGATTCGGAACCAGGATCACCGCTCAGCATCCATCCTCCGTCGTTCTCGAGACAACCCAGCAACACCGACAGCAGGAAATCCATCGCATCAACACACGTGAGTTATTTAAAAAATAATACGAAAGTTAATAATAAGTAATATTTTTCGAATAATACTGTTAATGTTCTACAAAAATATAACATTTCGCAAATATTAATTTAAGTCAATGTTGTACATATTTAGAGATGGAGTTATACGACGAAAATTAAACTTAAAATGTTCTTAAGAAAGTTAATAAATTTTTTCTATCGTGATGACTGGAAACAAAATGCGTAACGAAAAAGGAATGAAAACAGTCCTAAATTTTGCGAAATATTTGTCTATTACAGCAATCGATTTTTATATACCACAGCACAGCCAGTGGTTTTTATGCAAATGTGTATCAAAATACCATAGTATATGCGAACTACCGGCATTTAAGGATTTGGAGCAAGGCCGTCTAAATATAGGCGTGGAGACGTCTCTCCTTCCCACTCAGCCCTGTATTTTCCGGACAATATAACTTGTTACGCATAATTTGTGCTTTATCTTACGACTAAATAAAGTACGTGGTCTCGTTCAAGTTTGTAAAAAATACAAAAGTTGTTGACCCCTGCTGATAGGCACTTACTTACATATGTACGAGATGTATGAGAGATGAATGTATGTATGTACATATGTAAGAGATTAACTCTTCTGATTGGTATGTTTATGAAGACTGATTAATTCCTGCGTAAGAATAGAAAAAAGTAAAGTAATTATTATTTTCACCATAAGGTTACAAAATTAATATCTATGCATCGGCTTTGTGCACCCTCTCCGCCCTGGATACGGGTGACCAAGAGAAGTAAAGCCGGCAAAAAAAACTCTCGGTGCTCTTTTACAATCAAATTATTCAATTATATTTAGTAGTAGTAGTAGTTTAGTTTTTAAGTATAAGTCAGGTAAATGGGGAGCCTGGAACATTGGACTCCCGCACAACACCTCAGGGAGGAGGGAGCGGCTGAGAAACAGCTCTGTACGAGATCTGTATCTCGTTACAGACAAAGCTGAGCCGTCTCCTTTTGTCTCCATTAATTTTAATT
>DWKW01000902.1:0-14185 GCA_018250115.1 Doberes anticus
AATTGGCATGCCTCCATGTACAATAAATTCATATAAGTTTAGTTACAACGCGGACGAAGTCGCTGGCGTCATCTAGTCTATCATATACACTGATTTAATTCAGTCCAATGAGATACCTTTTATAAGAATTATGTCTTAAAATTAATTGTGTATGTATACAACATTCTAATTCCAGAACAACAAAATATAATTTTACAGAGCTTAACAATGTCTGAGCCGCAACGTGGTAGGGGTAGAGCTCGTGGTCGAGCTAGAGGGGGCGATGGCGGTGGTGCAGCTCCGCGCCGGCCAGGCGAGCAGCCTGCACCCTCACAGCAGCAGCCGGCACCGGCCGGCCCCCGCCCGCAGCCGCCTCCTGCCTGGGGCGCGCCTTCCGTGGCCCCTCCGGTCCGCGCAGGCGTCCCGAAGCCCATGGCTCAAGCCGGACGCGCCTCTCATCGCTCCAATCCATCGACTCACGATCACCCTGGTGACATTGACATTCAACAAAGAATGCAGAAGATTGACCTCGGTAAACTTGTCAAAATATCTTTTTCACAGAATATTAATGGCTGTATGAATGAGTGAGCATTGAAATTTTCTTAGTTTTCCATGGTAAAGTAGGGGATTTGCTAATTTTCTAAAGTTAACTGGTATAGATAAAAACTTTTAAAACATCCAACTATTTTATCACAGGTCTTTCCCAGCCTGCTGCTGGTGGTGATGCTAGCTCTTCAGTTGTCGGTCGTGGGTCTCGTCGTGGTGGTGGTCGAATCTTGCCTGAACAAATGACAGTACTACGAACTCGTCCAGCTACTGTGACCTCCAAAAAGGGTAACAATTTTGTCATGTTTCATAAATATGTTAACACATCAAAATTGTAATGCAAATAATTTTAATTTTTATGTTTTTAAAAAGGTACCAGTGGCACTCCTCTAGATTTACTTGCCAATTATTTTGTCGTGGAAACTACGCCACAATGGCGTTTACATCAATACCATGTAGATATGTCTCCAGATGAAGACAGAACCCACGTCCGCAAGGCATTACTACGTATTCACAATAAAACACTTGGAGGGTAATGATTGTGTTTATTTATAATACTGTTTTACTTTCGTATTTATTATACCAGATTTCCATTAAAATCTTTTCAGTAGTTTTGGTGATTGACAACAGAAGACAAAAATTTAAAAAAATGTGCAAAGACATGTAAATCTAAACATTCAATATCAGTCAGTTATTCAATATGTATTGTTAAGGTCCATGCAATTTATAACAGTACTATATTTTATTTTTGATGAAAATTCAATTCTTAATAAATATTTTCAGTTATCTGTTTGATGGAACTGTATTATACACTGTTAAAAGACTTCACCCAGATCCAATGGAGTTATATTCTGACCGCACTGATGGTGAAAGAATAAGGATTATGATTAAAGTAAGTTCCCAATATAGATTTCTTTACCATTTCAGTTATGTCAATAATAATTTTAACTCTTCAGGGATTATATTAGAATCATAAGGCTCTTAACTATTTTCTATATAAAAATAATTTCTTGAAACTATTATCAGAATAATCCTACACATAAATGTATGTTTATTTTTTAAATTAAATAACCATTTCTTACAGCTAACTTGTGATGTATGTCCTGGAGACTACCACTACATTCAGGTTTTTAATATTATTATCAGGAAATGTTTCAATCTACTCCAACTGCAACTTGTCGGTCGCGACTTCTTTGATCCAGCTGCCAAGGCAAGTATAATATGTACTAATGTACTAACTAAAATTCACATTAAATAGCAAAGAATAGCAAAAGTAGTCTACAAGAATATACACTCTACCACCACCATATACAGGCGAAGCGAAGGCGCCTTCGACATATATATACCATATATATATGTCGAAGGCGACACCACCACTGCACCTATTTCTCTGTAAAGAAGCAGTGTGAGAATTGGAGTGTTTCACACAACGTCAGGTGTGGATGTCCATGGGATGCAGAGACCATTTAACATCAGGTGGCCTGCATGCTAGTTTGCTATTCTGTTAATAGTATATGACTGTGCTAATCAAGATGAACATTGGCATTTTTTTTTCAATTGTATTATTATATCTGTATTTTTGTATTTTACTATTCAAGTCTGAGGTATGTTGTAATAGACCTCACAACCTACTACTAAAGTAAACTAATACTGTTGTAATTGTTACCCACTAAGCAATTTTGTAATCTTTAACCATAAGTATAGTATCACAGATATTTTAAGTGATTATATGCAAAAAGTATTTCCTGTATTGCAATTTACAGAGAGTTATATTTTTCAGATTGATATCCCAGAACATAAATTACAAATATGGCCCGGTTACAAAACAACTATTAATCAGTATGAAGACAAACTGTTAATGGTCACTGAAATTGCCCATAAAGTAAGTATATTTTCAATATGTACATTTTATTGAATATATCTTCCAATATTTTTGCCATATTAACCCATTTTCACACAACACAACAATTTTTTTCTAGGTACTGCGCTTAGATACAGTTCTTCAAATGCTTAAGGAGTATGCATCCACTAAAGGCAGTAACTTTAAGAAAATCTTCCTTGAAGATATTGTTGGTTAGACATATTGTTTTATTATTATAACACTACCAGTTCTTATAAATTTTTAAACATATCAAAAGTAAAAATAATGTATGTTACTATGTCTGCATTAATGTTGAGGTATCCTTTAACACTACCGCTCAAAATAATAAAAATAAAAAAGATATACTGTAAACTGTAATTCTTATTGAGTAGACTTAAAACAAAGGCAAAGGTTTCGAATATTGTAAAACTTGGAAATTATTTCTTCACTATTTAGCTTTGTAAATTAATATGTGTAGTAATTGAAAACTGCGTTTTTTTTTACTTTTTCAAAAATAATAATGTGGCATTCACTAACTCCCATTGCTGCGGTGTTACTCTTCCTTAGCTTAAGGACTGATTACGATTCGATTATTATTTGTTTAAAAATTAATTAAAAGTAAATAGTCTGCTTGAAAAAAATGAAAGACGTCATTAGCGATACTAAGATATTAAAGTGTGAATAATCAGCATATAACAAAATCTCTTGATAGTCTGAGCGACGGCTTCCACACAACTGGACTGGCGCTTAATGCATTTACTGTCCTACACATAAAGTAGTAGTAAAGTAAGCTTTATATTTAAATTATAATAAATTAAATGATTGTTTTTGTGTCTTATGCTTTATATGCTATTACAGGTAAAATTGTGATGACTGATTATAATAAAAAGACCTACAGAGTGGATGACATTGATTGGAGGACCAACCCAGAGTCTACTTTCAAGATGAAAGACCAATCAGTTACATATATTGAATACTATCAAAAGGTAAAATAACTTATTTTTAATACATGATATACATACATCCATGTTGAACAAATAACAAAAGCTAAAAATAAATAAGATTTTTGTAGTTGTTATTCTGAAATCTGGTACACAAAAATAGGCATGTTTAAACAAGCCATTTTATGATAATATAAATTAAAGACTTTAACTCAAGAATTTAACTTTTATTTTATAATATTTTAATTAATATCAAGAATAGAACTTTTTTTGCAATTTTTTTAAAAATATACATAATCTTTGTTACTTACATATTATGAAAAAGAGTGAATGTTAAATAGCGTTTTGACATCTGAAAACTGCAGTAAAATAATATAAAAGTCAAGTACTTAAAAATTTGGAAGATTATTACTATGTAACCACATTTTGGTGTTTCGAGAAGTTAATTTAACCCTTATGTGAGTGACAAATAAAACACCTTTAACAGAGTGACGAGGTACCCGGGTACCTTCATACAGTTTATACGTAATGTAAACAATCAAAGTCTGTTTTATCGTTACCCACACTTTGAATATTATTATTTTAGTTAAGCTAAACAATTGACGATCTGTGGCAATTAAAGCGAGGGAGGGGTGGAGTGCGGTACATGATTATCGGCGCGCAAGAACACTAAATCCATTGCACAATGCATCGTGCGTGATATTGACACTTGACTGTTTACTTTTTTCTTATTGTACGAGCTTTCTTCTATTTTTGAGCTTATAATTATTTCATTATTATTATTTCGGGCTGCGATGTCCCATGATAGATTCAAAATGCTGTTACGCTTCATAAGGATTGATAATGATGTAACGCGCCCTGAACGTTTGCTAGCTGATAAAGCATCCGCTATACGAAATATTTGGACTATGTTCATTTCAAATTTGAATAAAATGTACAAGCCTCGTGAATGTATTACCGTTGATGAAGAGCTATATGGATATCGTGGGCGTACTCGCTTTACTCAATATATGCCATCAAAACCTGAAAAGTATGGCATAAAAACATTCTGGGCTTGTGATGCATATAATTCCTACCCCTAAATGGACAAATATGGTATACGGGAAAGTCAAGTGGTGGCAATCGTCAAAGAAATGTTGGAGAATGTTAGAGGTAAAAATATAGAAGAAAGATCAAAAAATTGCATTGTGATATCAAAATTACATGTGAGATCTGCAATACAGGACGTGCTTGGCCAAGAACTAAGGCTTTCGATTCCTTCTGGATCTACAACTTCTATGAGTCAGACTAGACGAGATTCTACAGGACGTGTTGCAGTCGTCGGAAGTTGCTACATATGCAGAGAACTCAAACGCAAGCAAAGAAAAACACGAAAAGCTTGCACTAACTGCAGAAAACCAGTTTGTGCTGAACATGCAGTAACTCGTCCAACATGTAACACCTGCTTCGAGAGCTGTGCTAATTCTGCATAAACGAAGAATTTGTAATTTTTATAGAAATAAAACATCATAACAAATGTTTATTATTTCATTTTTGTACGAAAATGACGTCCTCTTATTAAGAGGTACCCGGGTACCTTGTCACTCTATTGTGAGATTAAAATATGTTTTGGTTTCCACAAAACATTATAAATAGTTGACTGGGTCAAAACATTAAAAAATATATAATTTATAAATAGTTAGGAGCTCTCACGAAATCACAGCTACCTACAAAGCGTAAAACATACTTTTCTTTAAATTTGAAAATCCGAAAGGTACCCGGGTACCTCGTCACTCACATAAGGGTTAACAAGCTATATTTAAATGTTTGCGATATTCTCATTTTCATTTTTCGATATTTTTATTTTAACTTCCACTAATATTAACTGTATCCAGACTCGAAATTTACTAAAACAAGTATTTTTATTAGTAATTGTAGTCTCTACGAATGGTCAATTGATAAGGAAGAAATGGGTAAATTTGTATAGAATGAATTTGAATTCTCTTGTAGAAGTACAACATAAAAATCCACGACCGCGGACAACCGTTGCTGATTTCCCGCTCGAAGGCGCGCGACATTCGCGCCGGCATGCCCGAGATGGTGTACCTGGTGCCCGAACTGTGCCGCCAGACAGGGCTGTCGGACGAGATGCGCTCCAACTTCCAACTCATGCGCTCCATGGACGCGCACACCAAGGTCGGCCCGGACCTGCGCATCAAGAAGCTGCTCCAGTTTAACTCCCGTTTTACGAAAACTAAGGAGATTGTTGAGGTAAATTAATGATTACTTGTAACTTGTCTAAGGCTATAAACACTTTTAATAGATACATACAAATGTATTTAAAGTTGTACAAAATATTACTAAATTAAAAGCTTCTTCCAGTCTTCCTTGACATAGAAATCAATCATGCAGAGAATGGCTAGATATTTATACTTTTGAGGAATTCGAACTCTCCCTTACTCCACAGTACTTATGGTTAACTTTTATAACTAGTATATTTTACTAAATACTCCACTCCTTTGCAAGTATAATGGTTGTTTCGCTTACACAATAATTCACTTACATGTATTTAAAAAAAGCTTTGTTAAATACTAACTACTTAGCAATGTTGATACAAAGACCTTAAAATGTAATCAGATTGGAGAAGTAAACACATTTAAAATACATCCAGGCTCAGTAGATAAATCAGTTAGATGACCCATGAATGCATGCAGATTAATTAATAATGTTAATTGCATACTTATTATTACTTATTAATTCATCAATAATGACTAGTTTATTAGTCATCCATGAGAAATTAATATTTATTCTATGACTGTCCAATTATATTCTATTTGATTTCGTTACAGGAATTGTCTACATGGTCATTAAAATTGTCTCCCCAACTTGTAAGGATTGAAGGACGTCAACTACCTCCTGAAAATATAGTTCAAGGCAACAATATAAAGTATCCTGCCGGAGATACAACTGATGGCTGGACCAGAGATATGAGGTAATTTATTATTTTACATATTTAATACTTTTTAGTAGTTGCTGAGTGTGTTTCCTACTTGCAAACTATATGAGCATATTTGTGCAAAGTAATACCATGTGAAATTTACCTTTAAAAAAATATCAGACATTCTTAGTAAGCCTTAAAATAATTTGACAATATTAGACAGGCTTGACCAGTCACTCACCATCTATTTGCTCTAGACCTCCCCATTTAGTAACGACACTGGCCTAGCAGTGGAGTCGATAATTGTGACCTTATGTTGAAGGCCAGTTTGCAACTCTTTTAAAATAAAATGAAAACAGTTGCAATCATAGCACCCTGGGTGTCTTATTTTTGGCGAGCATTAGAGCGATTAATCGCTGTAAGCTGTTGCACACTATTTTGATTTGAAGCTGAAGTTTGCACAGCATTAAAATTATTACCGGTTTATCGCACTTAAAAAAACTGTTAATGTGTACAATGTGTGTGATAAAGGTTTTAAAATCTTATTTCTTTTTAATAATGGGCTCATAATTATTGCATTTACGACGACCACTGCCTACAGATCATACAGCTGAAGAGGTGGGTACTGCGATGCTAAATCGAACTGGAAGCCTTGCACTGTAATTAAAAAATCATAATATGCGATTTTTTTTCTGCGGCGTGCTGCAGAATATTTTGGTTCGTCGCCGCATAAATTTTAATCTCCGTAATTTTATGAACTCTGCGCACTGCGAAAAAAAAATCTCTTCTGTTCAAGTCTCGAGAGAAATCATATTTTAGATAAAAAAAAAAACTGAGTCAGTTATAACTCAGTTTTTCACTATAGTGATTTATAGTTATCTGAATCAAATTGTGGCCATATACATTACAGTCCACCGAGAGATCTACATGTGGACGCATTCAGTTCGGAACGTGTATTGGAATTGCACAGGGCATACTAAAAAAACTGCCAGAGCAAAATCGAATATCATTTTCTTTTAAATGACACCATATGATTAAAGGAACATCCAATTATTACGTGAGGTGGTTTTGGCGAGTTTTCGATGCCCCCTCCCCCTTGGTGAGATGTCGTAAGATTTGGCTTGACATCCAAAACAACATGAAGTTTTTTTAAATGCGTATTTTGAGTGTAAATACTTTAAACTGCCCTTGATTGCGTATATGTCCAAAAATTTTATGGGTGTCTTCCGGACGACACATGTCGCGTTATTGATTTTCTAGCCTCTATCTAGGGTGGTATATTTTCTCGTCCGCTCGGAGAGTTTTTAAAAACTTAGAGTTCGAATTTTAAATTGTTAATTAGTTCATCACAATCAATTTATAAAAATATATGCATTTATAATAAATACATTGGGCATCCAAAACAAGATATTATGTAGGGTAAATTACAGATAAAGAAATAATTGTGAGTCAATAATTAATCATACAAGTATTGGTTATCGTAGAAAGATATCGATTCCATATATTCTTATTGTCAAAGCACACAATAATATGATTATATAATTTGATTTTAAATTAATCCTTAGATCTAAGAACTTGCTCACGGTGGCGAAAGTGAAATATTGGATAGTGATTACGCCAGTGCGCCACATGAACGACTGTGAAGAATTCGTGAAGCTAATTTTGAAGACTGGCGCTGGCGCCGGCTTTCAGTTGCCTCAACCTGAGATTGGTATTCATTTCATGCTTCATATTACAATCAGTAAATCCATACGACACTGTTTGCCTTTGGTATTAACACTATGTGCCTACATGGTCAGGTTCATAAGGTTCTTAGCTTGATGCTATGAGTGTGAATGTTATTAAGATGCTTTTCTGTTTCGGGCCAATGGATCAATTACTGTAATTTAGTACCAAAGATATTGTTAATTAAACAACAGTAATACAGTCATCACCTGCCTTACCTGCTACTTTCAATGACGAAAAGTCTTGAAATAATTTCTGAGGTGAGTAATACGCATTCTAAATATACCTGCCGGTTTTAAACCAGAGTATTATAATAATATGTCACTAATAACTTGCTTTGCCAGTTTCCTTCCGCACTTCTCTGCAAGGAAATACAGCGTTTGGTTTGCGATCGCATATCCAACCTATCCATACATACTACTAGTATATCATTTTTAACAATAACTTGGCACATACTTTTTTTACTGTAAAGGAGTAGGTAGCCATGACCACCATGCATGCCACCTTATGTTAAGTGGTCACTACAGCCCATGGACAATCTGCATTCAATTACAAATAGATCTTATATCCTGTTTGAGGCAGTATGTGGATGCATTGCTACTCCTTAGGTCTAAGTTGGAATTCCTCTTTACAACGACACTCTTGAACCTGAAACGCAGCAATGCAAATTTTATTAGTGTATTCAATTGATTAAAGTGTGATTAATGGTCATATAGAATAACTTTTTTTTACACAATAATGAAAGGGAACTTAAAACGAAGAAGTTAGTTGTTTTTATATCAATATAATAGCAAACGAGTTATCTAATGTTAAGTGGTCACAGCAGCACATGGATATCTACATCATACCTTAACTAGGACGAAAGTCTCATCTTAGGTCGTATGTGGATGCGTTGCTAGTCATGAGCACTAAGTTGCAACGCTTCTTGTCCGGTGTCTTCTGTATAACCACAACACAGCACCCTTCAAACCGAAATACAGCAGTTCTCACACTGCTGCTTTACGGCAAAAGTAGGTGCAGCGGTGGTACTGCCGCAGGTGAGCATTCGATAGACTACCACCACCATACTAGTTATTCCAAAATGAAAATTTCCCAGCAGCCCTACGAAAAAAATGTGATTGAGAGGCAAATGTAGTGTGTACTTTACGTTATAATATTATAATAACACTCAAATACATATAAAAAATATTAGATTTATACATATAACATTGCGAATTGCGATACATTTAATCCAAATAATCTTGCATATTTATTTACATCAATAATGAATAACAACATTTCATGAAATGCATACTTTATTATACGAGGGGCAGCTGAAAAGTACCTTTTTTTAAACCGAAATGTCACTAATTACTTACGCTGCTTGTTAAACTAATTGCGAATATCCTCAGTAGTATAAATACCAAGTTTCAAGACATTAGCATCATTACGCTTTTAGTTGTAGAACTGTAAGCATCATTACCAGTCATTACCAATCAACGCCGAATTGTACGAAATTTGAGTACTGAGCTGTCAAAAAATTCCTCATCGCATTCCTCCTTCGTCATCACGCCAATCAAAATATGCGAAGATATATCTTCAGTTTATGAGGGGAGCTTTATTTGCCACCATAAAACGTTGGTGCCGAGAGGTCTCGCATGGCAGGGAGACACTGGAAGATGATACTAGGCCTGGGCGTCCAGACACAGCCGTGACCGAAGAAAATATATATTTTTTAAAGTATGCGCGTGGTGCCTGCCGAAAAAGCTCACGACTTTGGACAAGCAGGATCGAGGCAAAAAAAAAATTGGACATCTGGCGATAAACCTAAGTTTTTTCTCCTATTGTCACCGTTGTCGAAACATGGATCCATCAGTATGAACAGGAGTCGATCCAGTACATAGAAAAGAGTAAATTCTACATGGGATCTTGAAGAAATTTATATTCCTACCTATATTCCATAAAAAAATCTCTGAATAATAGTTACGCCGCATTTGGTCAAAGTGCGTCACGTGAGCGACAACCGAGAAAAGCCGAGGCAAACTGACGAAAGTAGTCCTGTTTTTACGGGACAGTGCATGCACACTGCCCGAGTTGAAAGGCATGCTCTGGTCGAGACAATTTACATGGTGATATAATTCTAACGTCGAAGGGTAGCCTGCGGTGGCACCACCACTTCACAGATTTCTGCCGTAAAGCAGCAGTGTGAGGAATGCTGTGTTTCGCTTTGAAAGGCCCTTCAAGACAGAAGACAAGAGTCATTCCAACTGAGTCCTCAAGAATAGCAACGCACCCACGCTACGACTTCAGACAGGACTTCCGTTCTCGTTGAGGTTGAATGTGGATGTCTATGGGCTGCAGTGACCACACAACATCAGGTGTTAACATCAGATGGCATACATGCTTGTGGGGCTGTTCCGTAAAAGTGTAAAAAACACCTCACCATGCAATACACACCTGAACCCAATGATCGTTTCTTTTTTGCCAATTTAAAGATGGACCTCAGTGTCCGAAGATTTTCGGATGATTAATAAATAAAGTAGATGACCATTCTAAAAGCAAAAATATTTTTTAATAGATCAAAAGCTTTTCAGTCGCCACTCGTAAATGAGCCCGAGCCTGAGCGATTTAGTGTATTTTTATTGAATTATCCATGTAAAGTACAGATCAATGAATATGTTGTTCAAACTTGTTTAACTTTAAGTTGTCGGAATCAATACTTATATTTGAATAAAAATCTGGACTGCGTAAAAAAAACATTTACTCCGTTTATACTACACACACTCAAAGATCCACATGCACGCTCCCGAAAAATATTCACTTTTTCTCGGGCGAACCTGTAAAAATAAACAATATTAAATAAGAAATAAAATTCACATATGCCGTAACATTACATTAATATTACATACATTAACCAGTTTAATTGTAATTTTTTTCAGTAACCATCCAAAGGGACTCACATATGGATTATGCTACAACGTGCGAAAATGTAATTGCCAGAAAGAATCCTAGTATAATACTCTGCATCCTCGCTAGGAATTATTCTGACAGGTTAGTTAGTCTGTATATATAAAAATGAATGTTTGTACCCTATGCACGCCTAAACCATTGATCCGATTGTAATGAAACTTTGGTAGGTTATTTTATGCACGACATACTTAGTACCACCAATGTGTTGCAACAAATCATATAAATTACCGGAAGTCAGTGAGATTGCAGCGTACAAATGTGTATGTTTTGAAGAACAAAATAAATTAGATGAAATGTGTAGACTGTCTAACCAATAGGATATTATTTAACAGATTTTTATTTCATTTCAGATATGAAGCTATCAAAAAGAAATGTACAGTGGATCGTGCTGTACCTACACAAATTGTATGCTCAAGAAATATGACGAACAAATCAGCAATGTCTATTGCTACTAAAGTGGCTATTCAGATTAATTGCAAGGTACTTTTCATTATGCTTTCTCTGTCTCAAAAGTGCTTCTATACACATCAAATTAGTATTATAAAGTAGTATTACAAAAACGTAGTTCACCATACTGACCAAGTGTAGACAAAACAATATTGTTAATTTTGAATTTTAGTATTTATCACTTACATTCAGTAACTGAGCAGCTCTGCAGTATACAACATTACCTTGTGGACTATTTCAACATTGCTTGCTTCCTATTGGTGAAATGATCTCATCGTTTATACTGTGGTATAGCAATACATACACATACAATCTTAAAAAGAACTTTCGTCCTATTTGCGGTTGGATGTTGATGTACATAGGTATGTAGTTATGGACCACTTTACATCTGGTGGCCTGCCTGCTCGTTTGTAGCGAAATATTTCATACAATTTTGTTTTTACTCTTAAACAGCTCGGCGGAGCTCCTTGGACAGTAGAAATACCCTTGCCCACGCTAATGGTGGTTGGCTACGACGTATGCCATGACACACGTAATAAGGAGAAAAGTTTCGGCGCATTTGTAGCGACTTTGGACAGACACATGACTCAGTATTACACAGCAGTAAATGCACATACTTCTGGAGAGGAACTTAGTTCCCATATGGGTTTTAATATTGCTGCAGCTGTCTCCAAATATCGCGAAAGAAATGGTAAGTCAACAAAATAGGTGATTTATGTATTTGCGTATGGAAGAAGACGTGATCGAATTCTCATTCTTTAAATAAGATAATTTTTCCCAATGTTCTCAAAAGTTTAATGAAAAACCATAATTTGGCCAATTGAGGCGACACCCGCGCTGGATTTATAATTCATAGTTTTCAACACTTTGTTTATAAAATAATACTTACTAATATTCAAAATAAGATAGAGTAACATAAGAACTCATATTAATTAAAGAAAATATTTCAATGAAACTATTCATATATTTTTTCATGACGAGCAGGTGTCCTTCCGGGACATATTTTCATCTACCGTGACGGCGTCGGTGATGGTCAAGTACCTTATGTGATGGGCCATGAGGTAAAGTATTATTTTATTCTGAGAAATATTAACATTTTAACACAATATAATATAATATAAATTGTCTACTCCAAAGAATTGCTATCAGATCGTTGATCGTTAATAATTTATGTCGATATCGAAAGACGGCACACTAAGTCTTCATCATCATTCTTGTGTATTCGGGTCGAGGCCTTCACGCCCGACTCTGTCTCTCACCCCTACCCCTACCCCACTCACTTTAAGCCTGGGTGAGCCCTTCCGGTTCCCCACAAAAAAAACTCTGTGAAGCTGTATAGGCCAAAAGGGCCCACAGCATGTGACATTAGAAAAAAAAAGTGATCAGGTAATCGATCCAGGCACACATCTCAGTTTGTTGCCAGAATCATAACTAGCTCGAATTACTTTTCTATTGGCATTGTACTCGCTACTAAGTAACAAAACTCCATCCATTCTCTTAAATATTTGTATTTACATTATTAGTAGAAGTAAGATTAGAAATACGATATCTAGGAAAAAAAAATGTTTGCAATGTTCTTTTTATGAATATGATTATCCTAAAGTAATTATTTCAGGTTACTGAAATAAAAAAGAGACTCAACGATATCTATGCAGGAGCCGCGATCAAAATGACCTTTATAGTTGTATCGAAGCGTATCAACACTCGTATCTTTTTGAATCGTGGCTCATCTGGCCAGAATCCGCGCCCAGGAACTGTGATCGACGACGTGGTTACTTTGCCTGAAAGGTATAAAATTTTATAAAAAAACTAATTTATTCCATTACAGCTACCGGCCGTCATTAATCACGGTGCCTTTAACAAGACCATTCATCACCGTTTTTTTCGTAGACTTTTGTGTAGTTTTGTATATTATGTAATAAAACTCTCACCTATTACAGATATGATTTCTACTTGGTATCACAAAATGTACGCGAAGGGACTATAGCCCCAACGTCCTATAATGTCCTCGAGGACTCCTCGGGTCTGAACCCTGACCGTGTAAGTTAATACAAAACTAAATATCAATCTCTTAATAGGAAAACCGATATACATACATACGTAGCAGATAGCAGACGTTTGCTTAAATTAACCATATCAATAAAAAAAAAATTATTGGTATGAGAATGAATAAATTCTTTTCTGAGGTTAAACCTTGTGTACTATAAATTCAAAACTAAGGGTATCATTCGGTTTTTCTCTGTCACAGTATATTACGAAAACGACTACTACAATTTAGTAAGATTGCAAAACTTAGTATTGAATAGTTTGTGGGTTTTTTTTTTTCAGATTCAACGCCTTACTTACAAGTTGACACACATGTACTTTAATTGTTCGTCGCAAGTGAGAGTGCCATCCGTCTGCCAGTACGCACACAAGCTAGCATTTTTAGCTGGCAATAGTCTACATAACTCCCCCAATGCGGCTATGAGCGAAACGTTGTATTTCTTATAAAAAAAAAAATGAATTTTTTATACCTATGAAACCTCGTGTACTTTAACTTTTAACTTTAAATTTTATATTAAGCTCAAGTTCTATATTTTTCTTTGATACTAAGTCTTTTGTCTAGATTTAATTGATATTTTTGTGCTCTGAAGGGCATCAAACCTCATTGGCATACCCACGTACATTTCCGATCGCCATTTTGAAAAAACCTTGTTTCGGCGGCCTGATTCAACCTCCATCGGTATATCATGATGTAATGTCCCAGTCGCCCCCGCGGGGATTGCCACCGGAGGCAAATGGGAATAAAAATTCCCTGGGACTGGGAAGTCATTGCCC
>DWKW01000903.1:0-14176 GCA_018250115.1 Doberes anticus
CCAGACGCATTGGATCGGGGGTCGAGGTTCTTAACCAAATGGCAATTACTCACTTTTCCTGCAGTCACACTGCGCTTAATTGATTGATAATTAGAATTTAATTGGATTGAAGCATATATCTACTTAACTGCTAGTTGTTGAAAATCTCCACCTCCCGTTCTGATGGGTCGATGTTCGGATCTCGTCACGCAATTATATTATTTATAAATTACGTGCGTATTGTAAATTAAAAATAGAGCGCTTTAACGGTGAAGTATAACTGTCACGAGGAAACCTGCGTGCCTGAAAGTTATGCATAATGTTCTCAAAGTTCTTCATTGAATTCAATTTCCCGAGGCCAATCCGCAGTTGCCCAGCACGGTGGATTATGACCTACACCCTCTTATCGCTGACAGGAGACCGTTGCCCTGCAGAAGGAGAATAATGACTTGATGATGATGAAGATGATAGTTAAGTTACTACTCATGAGACATAAGTCGAACGGCTCAAGACGTAGAGTTTTGCTCACTACATGCTTCATGTATAGTGTCGCGAGTCTTAGGCAGAATGCGCTACTTCTGTAATAGCCTAACAATTGTTTTTTTCTTTCCAGGTGAATAAAAGCCGGTTCGTTTTTGGGAAGGGGGAAACATCGTAAGGCTCGATGTTTAAGAAAGGAAATAGAGGAAGTTACATTCGCATTATACTAAAGGCGGGTGCCTGGAAACGGGTGCCCTTGAAGTTGCTGCGGTGGACTAAGAAGATGCCGTCCACCGCGGAGTACGATTTGGTCCCGGATGATGAGTACGACACCAGGATCCCGCTGCATCCTGACCAGGCGTTCAAGTATGGGATCACCTTCCATGCTAAGGTATGTCGACTAATTTATTAAAAAAAATTGTTAACAAGTTTTATCAAGCCATCATTGAAATCATGATCATGATCAGCGGAATTAAAATGTCTTTGATAACATAATAGAGAACACCTAGGGATGCAGGTTTCCTCACGACGTTTTCTATCACCAATATAGCAAGTATCCATTGCTAATTTCTGAAACTCACATAATTTCGAAAAAAAAATAGTTTGCACTGAGATTCGAACCCCGATCCTCTTGTACGAGAGGTCGAGATTCTTATCCACTAGGCACTCCACTATCCACTCACTCAACTAAGTTTACTTTTATTCATTGCTAAAGTTATTTTCGTAAACCTTTCCGAGAGTTTGGTCTGTCCAAATGTCTACTATATAGTCCATTACATTGGGTCACACGGATCGATGGCGATACGTGATAGTGGCCATCTATTGAATGTTCACAAACAGTAACGATTTTTTTATTTGCTAAGAAAATGTTTTTAAACACTCAAAAGCTAATGACAGGAATGAGCAATATTTCAGAATGTCGAACACGAAAAGGGGCCAACACGAGTTTGTTAGACGAGGCAAAATGAAGGGTATCTTTGTTTAGACGAGGAACATTCACGGTTGAAATGTAAAGAAGGCAATAAATATTACATTAATGTTAATTTATTCATTTTATTTGCTGCAAAATTAACCTTGTATTCATAGTATCTGTCAAAGAAATATTCTACGATTATATGTACAAGCGCATGTCACCTAAACTATTGACTTAATTATAAGTATCTATCTACATATATCTATCTATCTATAGACGAAAGCCCACAAGAATATATGTACTGGGTGTATTGTATGTACTCAGCTTTTACGGCTTTCTTTCGTAATTTTGCTGACACCTTTGTATAGAGTTTTCTTTAACAGAGTAGTAAACGAGCATGCAGGCCACCTGATCTTAAGTGCTCTCTGCAGCCTATGGACATCCACATCTGAGGTTGTATGTAGATCCGTTGCTATTCCTTAGGACTAAGTTGTAATGCCTCCTGTCCAGTCTCTTCTGCCTAACCACATCCTTCACAGTGAAACACACTGCTGCTTTACGGCAGAGACAGTTGTACACAGTACACAGTAGTACCACCGCAGGTGAGCCTTCGACATAAGATTACCACCATCAAAAATGTATAAAAAATACCTCCCAAATTTCGTCTATTTACTGCAAAAAGTCTGCGAATCTCTATTTATAAATGGCTCTGCTGATGGACAGCGCAGGACGAAATTGTAAGAATTCCTTTTTTGCCATTCGGATTTTAGTTTTCAGGTAACCTATTCCTAGCTTACATATGTATAGAGAACGTGACCTTTTGTATCTGCAATTTTTGCTCCATATATCTAAATAATAATCTTAGAAGTCTGAACGTCACCGATCAAAGGTCAAGTTTCACAAACGATTTTTCTGAAACCCTCCAAAGAGTACTAAGATTTTTTGATATATTGCACAAAAAAAAAATCCGTTCACTTGTGTCACGAATTATATAAACTTAAATTAACTTAACTTAACCAAAACATACTCAGAAAACAACATACATGTATGTTACCAACTATATTTATTTCCAAATATATCCTTTCATGCTGCGTGATTGCAAGAAATATTTAATTAAGTGTAGCCCGGATAAACGTAACGGTTATATCGACTGAAACGTAACTTTCCCGAAGGCAATCCCGGTTTCAATTAATTCCGTCAGTCCGGGAACATTTCGTTTCTCCCAACAATTCTATTACGACAATAAATTTTGAGTCTTTGGGTCGTCTTTGTTTTTGATGGTTACACAGTTTTGATTTATTTTTGTTATTCAAATAACTTATCTGATCTTCGACGAATGAATGGTCTAAAGAACGTGAAACTTATACAGTACGATGCAAATTGTTACAAAAGTGAACAAACGTGAAGATGAAGGAGGGATCCTCAGAAGATTTCTGAAGTCGTAAATCAACATTTCGGCTATTAGTATCCCAGTTATCTATGTCTTGAGTATTAAAATGTAAGAGGTATCGGCCACTGCGACCCACGAACACGCTACGGATGCGTGGCGTCATTATGTCACCCACACAAACAAGGCCTGCACGGATGCGTCGCCCACGCAGTTCAACGCGGCGGGTGCGTAACTTAACGTCGTGAGCGGGTGGCGGGTAGGATGGGAACGAGGGTTAGCGTCGACATGTAGCCTTAACTATCTTGTCTTTGAGAATGTAATAATAATGGGTTGATAATGATGATGACGATAAAAACCTGACTGATGTTGACTATTTAGAAGTTTCTGACCAAAAAACGTTTCTTTGAATGGTTTTTGTGTTTGTTTGCCAGTCACGCAAAAACTGCTAAATTAATTTGAGTGGTACTTTACAGATTCTAAATATGTATATAGTTTGACCTAATTACTGCCATAAATTTAAACAAAATTATTTTTAGAACAATCAGGGATAAAGGTCGCGAAGTCAATCAACACTATACTTTTCTTTTTTACTCTGTGAACAACAAATAGTGATTCACAATTATAAACTCGTACTAGGAATCCCCGTATTGTAGATGCCATGTATACACAGAAAAGAACACATACAGCCTAGTCCAGTAACTGAAATCTTAAATCAAATTCTGCTCCATTGGAAATCGAACCCAGAACCCTTTGAACGGCAGCCGACCTGCCCATGTTGACCATCGCTCCATATGGGTCGTCAAATTTACCGCGACAACTTAGCGGACTGTAGTCTGGCGTAAAACTTAATAGGCATGCAGATAAAGGTAATTGAGGGGCATGAAGAATAACGCTCCGTTATATGTATTTATGAACCCTTGTTACGACACGAGACATTGAGTACCGCATATAGGCCCCTCGGGCTTACGACACGTTAACAACCTTTCCATCGCCTTTCTTCATTTACAGTATATTTGTGGTTAATGAGGAATAAATAAATAAGCTATTTAACTAAAGGCATTCAACAAAACAGGATCACGGTACATTTTAATTGACGACCCGTATTGTACGGTGGTTATTATGCCGGTCTGAATTTATTGGATTCCATTCAAAGCGAGGCCGAAATCTGGGGGTAAATGACGTATTTGGACCCGTGTCGTATCTGTGAAACATAAGGGTTGGTATGGTCTGTGTTCCTGTGAGAGTAAATAATTTCGAATTCCCACTATGGTGCATCGGTGTTCGAATTTCAGCTCAGGTCTATAATTTTTCGACATTATATCCGCATTAGTAATAATAATAACATTTGCTTTAACGGTGACGGAAAACATCGCGAGATTTCTAGCCAGGTCCGGATTTCCTGACTTCACATGCCTTTTAGACCATTGTGGAGGCATTAGGCATGCAGGTTTCATCAGGATGTTTTCCTTCTCCGTTAAAGCAAGAGATAATTAATTTATAATTATCATAACATAATAAAGAAAAGATAATATTTCGCAAAATAGGGGTGCGTGCCGGAATTTGAACCCCTACCCATCGCAGCGGGAGGTAGAGATTAACCATTAGGCTATCACTTAACATCACCATCCACCACCACCATCTCTCAGAGTTGATAGGGTGTAAGCCATCCATTTATTTATTATTCAATGTCATACAATTGATGAAATAATTCGTCTTTCCATTGAGCGTTTCAAATTTTAGTTAACATTCCACTAAGCGTTTCAGGTTTCAGTTAACTGTTGTAAAACACATAGTCAATCTGGCAATACTGACGTTTCGTTTCAATTTAGCATACCTTGCAGCTTCAAACTGTACCCTGGTCGAAATAACTACGCTTTCGAAGCAAAACTCGCAGTGACAGTTCTATTGTTCCACAAACAGTACTATACAGTCCAGGCGTCGACTGTTCCAGTTGTTGCTAGATAAGCCCCCATTGTCATAGTATAACCAGGCCAGTTTTACACATAGGTTAGCAGTTGTGTGAAAACGAGAAATTAAATAATCTCATGTATAAAAAAAGATGTATATTTTATTAATGACAGATATTTTTCGTTCGTTGACCGATTTGGCACCCAAGGTCCACAATGATTTGCGGTGCCGTACAGATTCCTAGTCACGGTGCATTCCTGCACCGCTCAACAGCTTGTTACTTATCAAATAGTTGAGCAGTGTCGAACACTTGATACCAGAGGAAATGATCTGATAGTTGGGATGATCGAGATTCCGGGAATGACTAGGGTGCACCACAAAGTACTGTAGTCATAAGCTGCCTCTGACTGACAAGAAGATAAAAGGATACATGGTCTGGAATGGGCACGAGAGCGAGGGGTTTTTAGAGGGCAGAAAACTATTACGCCCCGATCCCTCCCCCAAAAAGGCGTGGATATTTTTAGAAGGTTCCCCCCTTTAGACACTTACATACAATTCAAAACTACTTTTAAAAACCTAGCTCGTAAAATGACACTTTACGCACAAAACTATTTCAAACTGAAGTCTTTGTCTTGTCGTAAAAAGTAAATAGCTCCAGAAGTGAGTCCATTTTATAAGGTCTTATGGCGTAAATACCAATAAAAATGTTCTTCATTCTGGAGATCAGCAAGTAAGGATTTGAATGAGCGCTTACACAGAACTTGACAATTACGATGAGTATCGTAATCTAAAATCAACAAATTAAAAATCGTGCCCCGTAAAGAAATAAAGGACAAAGCCGCGCCAGATATCAAGTTGATGAAGGGGGCGTTATCTGGTGAGTCCTTTACAATATAAAAATTGTGTGAAAACGCTCGCTTTTTTGCCCCTATTCAGCTGGGCACGCAATAAACAGGTCACAAAGTCTCTATTCAGGGAACGGTTGTAATAACGCGGGGTTACGATTATATTCCCGCGTCAGGGGCTCACACTTATGAATCTTTTACAAGGTGTGTCTTAGGGGTTTATTAAAACACGTGAGTAGATGCCCTCTGGTCACACAGCTACATAATGCAGGAAAATTTAATTGGAAGGGCGTGCTTGGAAAAATGAAGGTTCATAAATATGGAACTTGCTGGTCATAAAGTCGGTTTACGTCCACGATGACAGTCGTTAAGGCTCTCTTTCCTCGGTATAAGTATGGCTACTTAATCAGCGCTCGCTGTAAAGAGTAACTGGTCGATCATAAATGTTGACCATTAAGTAATGTTAGGTAACCAGATTTTGATGATAGCGCTGTTTTGAACATCAAGGGATAGTCTATATCATTTAATTGATTTAAAATAGGGGTTAGTTGCTTTAATGTCGGTCTACGTTAAAAAATAATGGTGCTCTACTCACACGGGATAAAACTAAAGACGTTTACAAATAGCAATAATGACGACTAACCAATTAATCAGCGAATACACTTTCTAAAAACCTTATAAAATTTTATTTAACGACATGCAATGAAACTCATGAAAACGCATATACATAGTCAGAATACTTTTTATACAAAATAAAATACAGAAAGGTACGGAATACTTTTATGGAAAGTTAACTTTATTATGACGCGTTTATACGCGTTGATACAGTTATCTGTATCAATGTATGAATAATATTGCCTTTTGATATCTATAAGTCAAACAAAGAGAAACATTCATTGAACCCTACTTGTTGCTTTTAGGAAAGAATGAAGGAGCGTATTTTATTTCGTGTTTTCCTTACGACACTCTATATTGTTTAGTGCACATGTGTATTGTTAATATAGAACACATATTTTAAATCCATTGTTCATTCAAAATAACATACCAATTTAAAGGCAATTAATTTCATAATTCAGTTCCCCGCTTTTTTTTACACGATAAATATTTAGTAATAGAGAAAAAATAAACATAGAATCTTTTCTCTTTACCAGCTTGTATTGAGGCTCAACCAATTGTAATTGATCTGCATGCAGAAGAGGTATCAATGCTAAAAATTACTTTAAATAACGAATTCGGTAAAAATATTCCTACAAAAGAATGTTAGTTTCTGTAGGTGTCCTAAGTATTAAGGCCGAGAGGAAACTACATGGCTAAAAGTTCTCCATAATTTTCTCAATGGTACCTAAAGTCCGCCAATCCGCACTTAGCCAGTGTGATGGACTGTGACCTAAACTACCATCTCAAGAGGATATCTTTGCCTAGCAGTGGGACAGTAATGGGTTGATGATGATGATCAATTGATCCAGGGTATGTGTTTACTTTGTGCTAAATTTCGTTCAAATCCCTTTAGCGTTCAAGCGTGATTGAGTAAGAGTTACTCACTCTTTCTTTTTAATGCTGTAACATGTAAAAGGGATCATTAAATTATATTTTCCTAACCTTTTAGTCAATTGAATATCATAAGTACTATGCTATTGCTCGCATCAATTTATCTTTTGTGTATTTAAGACTAAAAGATTACGTGATTTACATTTGGCTTATGTAACTTTTTGTTTTTAAAAGTTTTACCGTCCTCGCCGTGTCCTAGTTTCCTCGTTTGTGTGTCATCCCGAACCTTTGTCTCCATTGATTTGAATAAGGGGATCGGTGTGTCAGCACTCCCTCGGGTGTAGGTAAACAGTACTCTGCCCCTATCAACATATTTGTGGAAGCTATCACATTCGTAAAAGGACTTCTTAACTTCATATTACTTTTATAGCTACAGACATTCGGGCGTAAGAGTTGAATAGGGGTGGATTTTCTATTATTCGTATGGATTGTATAGGATGCAAAGAACCTTTGGCATGCTTGGCAACCTTTGGCATTGGCATGCATAGAACTAATCAGCGATAGAGGCTCATGTAAAATGGGCACCTTTTTGATACGAGTTGACATCTTCGAAACGGACAAAAGGCCTCCTATACTTATTGAAAGCCAATAGAAAAGACCAGAACAGTGCCATCGTAGGAATCTGTGTAACAAAAAAATAAGCTGAATGGCAGCGCCTATCGGAAAGTCAAATTTTAATTTTTCGCATATGTTTTACTCGACTAACAGATATTGTAGATACTAGATAGATTAGCGACAGTTATCGAGTTATTATATCTGATGAGTATATTGAGTGTTTGAACTTACGTGAGTGCGAATTTAAAAATAGGTCACTCATGACCGTCCTAAAGATCAGGTAACTAAGCTCCAAATGAATATCATTTACCAACGAAATGTTGCTGTCATTTAAAAAGACAGTGTTTAAAATGAAGCTCTGCTCGTAACTGAAAAACCAGAAAAAAACGAGGTCAGAAAGATTAACTCAAGTTTTATTCTTTAATCTTCATTACCCGTAAAAATAGATTTTGAGCAATTAATGAGAGAATCTTTTTACTCAAATTAACTTCTAGAGTTCAAGAGTTCTTATGGCTAATTAAGGTCGTCCCCGCCAACGTTATTTTTTCGTTTCAGAAAGGGGGCGCGGTGAGTTTTCTTAACGCAATAATGCAAAAATCAAGTTTTTTTTATGTCATATTGTGTATTTATTAATTATGCATACTGTGTAAATATGCACCAATGTGTTGATACTTATTATTTTCTAAATTAAGTAAAACCATGTTATTAATTCATTTAAAATTAATTGGTTTTGACTATTTAAAGTTATTCTATAAGCTACCTACTTTAACTTTCGTACCACTATGTATAATATTGTTGTTACGATTTTTAAAACGTTTTTTCTCGTCCACCAAGTATTTTAAATTTATAGTAACATGTCACACAAGTGATAAAAATACACATTTTCAACTCAGTCAGATTAAAGATACGTAAACGAATATCTATTCGATAGAACCCACGCGCCTGCCATTGACATTGTACGTTGATGATACTACGAGTTTTCAGAAACATGCATACAAGTGCTAACTATGCTAAGTTTCAACTCAGTCGGATGAACGAGATGCGAATATAGGAAACAAACACATAGACATTAATTTTAATATAGACGAAGATTTGTCTGTTGTTTTTTTTCAATATACCAAGTCTCTTTTTCCTATTCATGTTTTTTATTTTATATTCTCTCCAGTTTATTCTCCCCAGCAGTGTTTCCCGTTATCTACTTGTCCTTATTGATTTGAATAAGGGTGCGATATGTCAGAATTTTTTCAGACCAGGATAAATAGAACGCTGCTTGTCAACTTTCCTCAACCTCATGGATATTTCAATTCGCCACACACTGGGAGTTGTCGTGATATTATTTCGTATGTAAATCGTAAGAGATCCCTCGTAATACGAAGTTAACAACGTTGAAGAGTAATGTGTTTTGTTTGAATTTTGAGTATGAATTTTGTTTATCTATGGATCGTTTTGTCTGTTACTGTGTTTGATGTTTATGTCTTATTTTATTTGTGTACTGACATGATTCATTGATTCCTAACGTTCATAGCGATACCTGACCTGACATAGGTGATGTACTTGGAATTACGAGTAGTTACGTATAGTTTAGTTAGATCTAAACAGGTCAGGGATGTTTGGTATTTTTTACCGACTTCAAAAGGTACGAATTATACAATTCGGCGCATAAAATAATACTACGTATTAGCGCACAACTTTGACGTCTACGTATCAATGTCATTGAGGTTTACTTTTTTTTTGGATAGAATAGCAAACGAGCAATCAGACCATCTAATGTTAAGTGATCACTGCAGCCCATGGACATTCACATCTGAGGTTGTATGTGGATACGTTTCTACTCCTGATGACTAAGTTGGAATGTCTCCTGCCCAGTGTCTTCTGCCTAACCGCACCCTTCAAAACGAAACACTGTTGTCACACTACTGCTTTACAGCAGAAATAGGTGTAGCGGTCCTGCCGCCGAAAGCGAGCCTTCGACACAAGACTGTACCACCATCAAAACACCACCAAATTATCTAACACTAATTATAAAACGTGTACCTTTTTATTATTAGTAATCTAGCCCGTAATTTCTTTGGAATATCAGTAACAACACGATATCTGTTGTATGTAATTATAAACAAAAAACCTTATCCAGTCAATTTCGTCCAAAAACACTTTCGTCGTCGTCGTCGTAAAACATCAAAGACAATTTGTATATTTAATTTTAACACGCCTTCCGATTCAATTGTATGTCGAAAGCTAATCTATCCGAGAATCGTATCAAGGACAATAAAAAAAACATTAGTAGCAGTAAACTTTTTTCGCCGGAACTTTCACGCGTAATTGGGTTTTCAGGATAGCTTTTTCTTCTACGGGAGTTTGTGACTTGATATTATAGGAATTTGATGGATCGTCAAACGGTTGTGTGTTGGTAGTAAGGGGTAATTGTGTAAACGACATTTAGGGTGACTAAGCGGGTGGATTCGATCATGAAATCCTAAAAGCTGACGGATAACGCAATTTGTCCAGCTGAGGTATAGCCGGGTCGCAAAGCTCACGTGTACCTAATGGATATGCTCGTCTGCGAACACCACGATTAGAGGGAAAAACCTTAACAAAATGTGTTCTGATTTAGGTCCCATGTTTTAAAGTTTTTATATTGAACAAGGCATAATTGAACATATTTGACTGAAATTCGTTAAAGTATGTATCTAACTTGCATACAATAAAACTTCAAATTTTTGTACTTACATTGATTTTGTGAAATGTTCTTTCTAGATGAACAGGGCGATATAAAGTTTTACATTAGAGTATTAAGCTGTGCTTACATTATTCGAACGCTAACGCAGAGGATTATGCTAATATCCTGACATTGTGGATATAAAACCGCCTGTAAACTGAATAGCTTCGAGTAAGGTAGTCGAGGATTCAAATTACCGAGCATTCAGACATTTTCAATTTGTAGAAGATAATACCGTTGATATAAATGGTGCCGATTACTCAAACGGTAATTCACCGGGTCAATTGATTCTCGTGTCAATTTATCGTCGCGTTTTCATTAAGTAAAATATTTCACTTAGAGCTTTCGAGGGTCACCTATCTGAAGTAAGACTTCGATAACTTACATAACTGGGAGACTAAACAAGTTTTTATAATTTGGGAGGTATCTGTATTTAAAAAAAACCTTAATTATTTAGTTCTTCACAATGTACCTACATCAATTTTTAATTAAACTTTTAGTTAGAGATCTCAAACATTTTGTCAGTCTATATTTATAACTATAACGATATTTGTGATTAAAAACCTGTAAATTATTTGAATACCTTGTTAGTACTTTATTTATTTAGATTGAATATTGAAAAATAACTGAATAACTACGATTGAGTACTGAGATTGCTCTTGTATTCGTTAAAAGCAATAAAGAGCAATCCATTTAGCTTACGGTACTACATACGAGGGGAGAACTCGTTACGTCATTTCGCAATTTAAATCGAATCGAGTAGGCGCGATTGATCGAGAATTTATGTATTCGAAAGCTCATTTTAACCCCTGATCGCGAAAAATTTGATATTTTCCTAGAAACGGTATAACTCAATACCCCTTAGGCGTACGAAGCAAATTTTGATATACATAAAAGCGAAACGAACAAGCCCACACAGAAGCTCTTTGGAGATTTGGAATCTCGCTTCTTGACTTACCAAGAAGTTATTATATTTACGAGTTACAAAATGTACGTTGTATATAACGTGATCTCGAGCAAAGTAAAAATTTATGTAATTTTTTGCTTTTCATTGGAAGAAATAATTATATTTGCCCATGCAAATAAGGAAAAAATAACCTATTTAGATAATATTTGTAGAGCCACGGCCTTTGACTTTGTTCAATACTTTAAAGGAGACAAATGAAAATCTGCACAAGACCCGTTCATATAAAGTCCACATAGATATGTTGAGTACAGTCGTTTTTAACTGTGTACGATATTCATCAACAAATGACATCTCGGCGGATTATTTCTCATTTCGTCTGTTCTATCAGATTGGTTGTGATAAAAAGTCGTCAAGCATATTATGATCACATCACGTATTGCGAGTGCCTGTCGGAATGTTTCGCTTTGTAAAGCCCCCGCCACCCCATATTCTACGTGGCGATCTGTTTCTTACTGCTTAATACGCTTCAACGTTGAATAAGTACGTTAGGCGACAAGAAAAGGTTTTTATTTATAAAAAGCTAAAATAATTTTGCCGTAAGAAAAATGAGCATGTTAATTATACATTTACAATCCTAAACATAGCATACTCGATCTTTTTTTAGAAATATGTAACCTTCTTTAATAATAATACGTACGTTACAAGTTCTATTAAGTTATATGCTACTATACCGTGAATGGAATACATTATGTAATTGGAAGGGTGGTATCGAAGGTTTACTGGCTTTAATGGTGGTAGAGTCTTATTTCGAAATCTCGCCAACAGCGGCAGCACCGGTACTCCTGTTTCTGCCGTAAAGCAGCAGTGTGAGAACTGCTTTGTTTTGCTTTAAAGGTGTAGTTAAGCAGAAGCCACCGGACAGGAGGCATTCCAACTTAATCCTCTGGAGTAGCAACGCATCCACTTACA
This sequence comes from Doberes anticus, assembly GCA_018250115.1. Classification (NCBI taxonomy): domain Eukaryota; kingdom Metazoa; phylum Arthropoda; class Insecta; order Lepidoptera; family Hesperiidae; genus Doberes; species Doberes anticus. The sequence goes on from DWKW01000903.1 coordinate 12,211, forward strand.
ACTTCAGATAGAACTTCCGTACTACTTGAGGTTTGCTGTGGATGTCCATGGGCTGCAGTGACGACTTAATATCAGGTAGCTTGCATGCGCGTTTGCTATTCCGTTTGAATAAAAAAGAAAACCTGCGGCGCCGGCGCTGGCGGGACTACCGTGCGCCTAATTCTATTTCTCAGCAATCTTAGCTCTGCCGTTTTACTTTTAGGCAGAATACACTGGAAAGATGACATTTCGAGTTAGTCTTCAGTGCATGCGTGTTACTCCTGCTTTCCATACTTCAACATAAGACTCCACCACCTATTATGTTTCATGAGTTCTATATATTATTCTCAAAGTCTTTAAATTAAATTCGTGAGTTTTGAGTTTAGTGGAATAACGTGTATTTAAACTGAGCTAAAATTACTACAATTTATTACTCTAAAAGTTAGTAATTATATGCGTACTAGAAATTAACGATTGCTTTCATTAATGGTGAAGGAAAACATCGTGGTGGACACAGGTCCACCATACTGGGCAATTGCGGGCATGGCTTTAAGCCACAGGGCTTAACCCCTCCCATCTCAGAGAGAAGACCAGCGTAATACGAGACATTACTAAATAAAGAATTATTGTACATTTAATCTTGCTTGTAGCCAATAGCCTTCATGTCGACCATTACATTTCGCCAGAAAACAATTTCGTAACTAGGGTCAAATAATTTATGTGAACACTAATATAAAAGTTCCTAGTTAAAGTCCAGGTTATCATTTGACTGACCGATAAAGTAAACGATGTATATTTTGATGTCGGTGAGCGTAACAGGATAGATGAGATAGGTTTTGTTACTTATAAAAATTAGAAATATCAAAAGTAAAACAGATACAAAAAAATTAGCACCTATAACAGTCATTACACAAAACGGACATTAAATTGTATTAACAGGCTCGATGAAAAATATCATATAGAAAAGTGTGACGAACGCAATCGATGCGCTGCTGTAAAAGAATATGCAATAAGATATTCTCACTAGTGTTACATCGAAATAACCTATCCGAGACTAAGATATAGGTATCTCGGTTCTGTGGATGGTATTACGAGGGGCCCTTAGACCTTAGGGCGGCTATCTATGAGTACCAACAAACAGTTCATATCACAGGCGCTATCGAAATTCTCAACATAAAGTTTGGTAATTACAAATATCCTCGTGAAATATCTAGGTATATTACCGTCAGACCGATTCTCAAAATTAGGCGTTGACGTATTATATTTGAAACATATTTGAGAAGTAAACTTGTCGTAACAATGGTCCGTTGTATCCCCAAGCTCCTTATCTGTCAAAGCGGTTATCAACCCAGCAACCGCGTGTCATAGAGCCTCCGCAAACGAAGATAAATTGCGTTTAATGTCATTAAGATTTTTTTATACATTCCGGTTGAATTTTATAAATGGTAATAAATGACGTTTGTTTTTGTTGAATATTCAGAATCGTCGTATTATATTTCGTTGTGACTAAATATAACAATTCTTTATTTACGTATTCGAGAACAGATCTCGTTCAAAACAATTTAGTTCCATTTCTCCACGATTCTTGGAAATAATACAATTAACGTATCCTTCTTCATTACATCACACTCTACACTTGATTGCTTGAGTGCCCTCCCTTAACCAAGCAATAATGTCATTAGAGTATAAAATACAACAAAATTCTCATATGGATGGTGGTAGAGTTATGTCGAAGGCTCGGCCTGCGGCGACATCACCGCTGCACCTATTTCTACCGTACAGCAGCAGTATGAGAACTGCTGTGTTCCGGTTTGAAGGGTGTGTTAAGGCAGAAGACAATGAACAGGAGGCATTCCAACTTAGTCCTCAGGAGTAGCAACACAACCACACACAACCTCAGATGTGGATGTCCATGGCTTGCAGATACCACTTAACATCAGGTGACCTGCATGCTCGTTTGCTATTCTGTTAATATATTTAAAATAAT
>DWKW01000904.1:0-14173 GCA_018250115.1 Doberes anticus
GTACAGAAATCTAAATTCATCATTCAAATTTCTGCCCCGCTGGGAATCAAACCCAGGACCCTCCGAACGGCAGACCGCACGTTGACCGCGGCGCCATACGGCTCGTCAAAATGGGTTGATGATGATGAAATATCGTAGAAAATCAATTCGTTAATACGTCTAGTTTAGTGTATTCGAGACGAGTTTCACACGTTAATGCAATAATATCATCAATTGTCTCAAGACCCCAATGTAAGACACGCACGCTTCATCTAGCAACGTTCACACCCACTTGTATTCGATTATGAGCGGGCCTAATGAGATTAATAACCGCAATGTGGAGCGGACAGACCGATCCTTATTAGACAAATCCTTGCGGGGACGGAACAAAGCATAATAATATGCATGACAGTGGAGCTGTCAAATGACATGACACATAAATATGTGACAGCCTAGCGGGTTGAAGTTGGTCTATCGCTTCGTTTGGTTCGGTACCGTAGCGGTTCGAGTTCGAACCAATCGTATACTTCTAATTTTTCGAAGTAATTTCGTAGCATATTAGAAACAAATTATCACTTGCATTACACGACGACCAGTATGACGCCGTTGTCGACATGCAGGTCTGCCGTACGGCAGATCCTGACTTCGATTTCCAGTGGAGCTAAAATTTGAATGATGATTGTAGATTTATGTACCCGGTGTATGTGTTTGTGTGCTCGTTTCTGTTTGTTCGTGACATCCATCCCGTGATCCTAGTGTGGGGCTAACCTAACGCGTATATGACAGCGGATACTTCTAGAGAGTGACTTCAAGATCTATCTCTGTATCTACTTTACCGATCTTGATCGACTATACGCACTATTAAAATCGGATGCATTTACACCGTGAAAGTCCCATTCAAATCTATTTAGCAGATTTTGCATGAATGGCGAACAAACATACAGACAGGCAAAAGAAAATGTTTTCTGTTCAGGCACCTTTATCGTCGTCTATATCAGTTAGATTCTTTAAAATATGTTTAATGAACAAAAATGATCCCTGTTACAATTTTAATAATTGTCTAAGTGCGGTTTAATAAGATTAATAACCGCTGTGCGTAGAGGGCCTCTCGAAGAACGAGCGCCTGTAATTTCACACGCGACCCTCATAAGTGTAATACGCCGTAACACCTTATTCCTTTAATCGACGCCATTGTAGAGATTGATTGTTAAAACATTTGTATTCGTGTATCTTTGTATGTCATTTCTCATTTAATGACCGGAATAGTTCGCATTGGTTTTTAGATTTCGACCCATCTACTTATCATTAAATAAATTTTGCTTTTATCAGAAAATGCCTTGAAAATTTTGACATTTTAGAATTAAGTCATCATTGAAGCATTTGTTATCCCATTGTTATTTCATACTGTACTGCCCATTTTACGATTATTTTCAGCTTATCTTAGCTTTCTTTTCTCTATTCTCTTCGCTTATTATTATTTTTTTAACGATTTACAAAAACACAAAAGTTTATTTGTCGACAATTTTAACATCAATCACGTGTGTGTTGTTCGTGAAATATTTTAGATAAACCTTTTATACAAACCCGTCCAGTTACCAGGCCGAGGATCTCATAATTTACTAAAGCAGGCACGGAGCTCCATCGCATTTTGACGAACGATCGAGTGTAATTTCACACGAGACGAGACCGTAATAACGCCACGGTATAACCGGCCTTCATGAACATCAATCTAGTCGTATTAATTATTTTCAGGGGAATCCACTGTTTATGGTCAGTATTTTGTCAAATGTTCACAAATTGTTTTGTAGCTTAACGATCTGTCGCGCAGTTTACGTGTTTAATTGAATCAAAAAATTAATGCAGGATTACGAGATTAAGTCTATAATATTTACAGTTTTGGCGTAACTATTTAATTTCAGTTTCGTCTAATGAAATATAGTTGAAACATGTAACCTGTTGTCAACGTTATGTACGTCATATTGTATTAGTGGTCACTACAACCTGTAAATTAGTTTCAAACGCTTCATAGGTATTAAACGACTGTGACTAGTATTCACGATATCGTATTTGACCATGATGATTTGTTTTAAAAAAATGCATTTCTTTAGTATCTGTTACATATTTAAATTAAACTGTACGTTATGCTTACATCCTTCAGACGTTCCTCTTTTGTTATCTATTTCTACGGCAATAAAGATGCGCGATTTCGTTGCCATCAAAACACCGCAGGAATGAGATGGTCAGTGGCGCGGCGGCCGATAAATCTGCCGCACTTAGCCGGCAACCGGTAAATAACTATGGGATTTCCGCATGCGAGCGCGATGCGCCCGCGCATAAATCTGTGCCCGCATTGTGATATTGTGTTGCCATTACACTGCTCCGGTACCTGGTACATAAATACAGTAATGCGTACACTAGCTAAGCCGTTTCGTCAGTCTCAGGGTTCTGACATAGATCCAGGATGACTTTATAACGGGATGAGGACAAGTTCGATGGGAAGTAACATCTTGACAAAGTTTTTTTTTTTGTATTTCCATTTGTTTGTGGAGAAAGATATTACAATAAGGAAAGTTGAAGGAATTATTACATTCCCTATCATTAAGTATTGTTATTTTTACCGGTATCGGGCTGAATCCAGATGAGTTGGCTCTTAACGCTTCACAGTCACACACACAATACCCCACACTAGGATTTCCTGACACATACAAAGACAAGAGCACATATGTAGGTCCCACCGAAACCAGAATCGCATGTTAACCGCTGTGCCATACGGGTCATAGTCAGTCGTCAATTTTTTTAAAATTATTATTAAAAGAGAAGATTGTTAAGAGAGCATGCGGTCACCAGATGTTTCAATGGCTCGAAGTCAAAATTTAAGGTCGTACGTGGATGCGTTGCTACTCCCGAGGATAACGTTGGAATGCCTCAAAGTCCAGTGTATACTGCCTAACAATAACATTGAAACCGAAACGCAGCGTTTTAACTGCTGTTTTACGCCAGAAATAGAAGGCTAGCCTTCGATATAATACTGTATTAGCATTGCAGATTACTTTAAATCAGTTTCAGTTTATTTATTTTCATTTCATAATTTAATACATTCCTTATTATGAACACTTAATTGCTGTGAAAATTTAAACTCAATTTCGAACGAACTAAGAATTTAAAGTTTTTTTTATATCTATTTAAGAATCTCTGAATACTACCTTCCACGTATATCTTCGTCTTGTCTGTTACTCTATACGTTTGCTTGTCGCATCTCGCAACGGGTCGTCTTGCGTACCGCCGCGTCGTGGTCTGTTATTTATTTAATTTAGTTGCGTCTGGTAATTTAGTACTTGACTATGAAAGTTGTTTTTCTAACGATGTATGTTGGCTTTGTGGCATTTCACATTTCTTAATATATTACTATGTAACCCTAGGTTCTTCGTCTATGGGTGTGAAAATGTATTTTAGTGCAAGTTCTAGGACTTCATATGGTACACACTTCACATTCAATGGTAATTTAAATAGGAATACGTGTAAATCTGGAATTACATTAAGAAATATAAAAATGTGGTAAATAATCGTCTATGTGCCTTGTATATTTCCCTTTTACTACAAATTATAGTACTTCAAACATCTTAATAAATTATAATTTAGATTGTAATATTCTATGCAAAAGTGTAATTACGTTTTAAATGTATAAATACTGCGATGAATATTCATGAGCTTCGTCCGTTAAATGCCAGGTATTTTTTTAAGCCAGGTATCAATACAAAATGCACGTCAAATTCGAAATTACGAATTGTCTTTACCAAATAAAGCATAACTTTATCTATATATTACTTTTATCTAGATTTTACTTAAAACGTGAAGCATGAACAGATACATACACATACATTTGTTTACCCACAAATGTTAACAACCAATCTATACACGAATAAGACGTAGCGCTCAGATAGCGATTTTTTTCGAAAGAAAACCTACTTTATTCTCCATACACTCGTTGAATATAGTAGAGCCAGCTCAATTTTTAACCTTTTGGCTGTCCCGTAAGTAGACATAATAGTAAAACAATGGGCATGAATCATATGTGATTCATTGGACAGGGAACCTGTTAAAGTTGTGTTTTAAAGTAAAACACTCTCGTCTACTTCCTTGTGGTCAAGGTTGATAAAAAAAAACCAATTAATTACATTTACCATTTTTATTATTTTTCCAGATATCTGTATCATGTAGTTACTTTTGAGTAATTCAACACATTTGTTTAGAATTATTTATGTACATATAACTTTTTTTATATAATAACAAACGAATAATTTAATAGAATAGCAAACGAGTATGCAGGCCACCTGATGTTAAGTGTTCACTGCAGCCCATGGACATCAAACCTCAACTGGGACGAAAGTCCTATCCGATGTCGTACGTGGATGCGTTGCTACTCATGAGGACTAAGTTTTGATGCCTCTTGTCCGGTGTCCTTTGCCTAACCACACGCTTCAAACAGAAACACAGCACTTCTCACTTCATAAGACTTCATAATACTTCATAAGACCATCGAACTGAGATGTCAAAGCCAATTTTTGTTCTTTTACCCACCAATGTATGTATGTCTCGATCGTTCCGATCTGAACAGGTTTGGCAGACTCCACTTATACAAGAGGCGTTTTAACTTAGCACTTAGTAGTGGACCAATGAACAAGACGGAGATCACTCGTCACTCCCTTATTTGTTGGGGTTGACAATGCTACACACCGACCTAAGGCCCTTAGGCTATGACCTAAGGCCCTTTGGGGATCGGCGAACATCACATCCCTTTTTGAATATTATAGAGAACTCTTAGATATGCAACTACGATGTTTCCCTTCACCATTAAAGCAAACGATAATTACTTTCTAATAAGCACATACATAATTTCGAAAAATTTTAAATGCTCGCCGGCTTTCTATCCCGACCCAGAGGAACCGGATGTCGAAATTCTTCACCATTACGCTCACTTATCGCCAATTATATGTCTTGCCCTGTTACCAACCTCCTGACTAATGGATAGAGTGGATTGTATGGATCTTCACATACTGTCCGTTCGCGGTCAGAACATAATTTGGCGGCATATGAGAATGAAGATTGAAGGTCTTCACTATACGTAGCTGTTCATTCACATGGATATACATCTTGCAGCGTGCGGCGCCGCGACCAGTGCATCGCCAGCATTTCAAACCAGCGGGCCCTCGTAACACGTCGGTCGGCAGGCTGAAGGTATATCCGTCGAACATCAATAGCTGTTTGCCAGTCATAAGTTGGATTATATTAGCTGAAAGGTAAAATAACTAGAATGTTGTATCGCTTGAGGGAATGGAAATGAATTTTGATCGTTATTAATCGAATTGTATTTTCTGTAGACAGAAGACATAAGAATAACTACTATTCTTTTTTTTTTTCGTCTAAACTTTGTAGCTATAGACATAATTGCGTTCATTTACTGATTAGATTATGTAACATCGAATGCCAAGATGCGCATGCCAAGACAATTAATGTTATTTTGACGTTTCGGATGAATAAAAAGCGAAATTTAAAACCGACTGTTTTAAGCCTAAATTTCCTTCTTCTTTACACAAGATAATGAAAATTCAGTATCTCAGAGAAACGCTTAATTTTATTAAACCATCACACAAAAAGCGATTACATAAAGTACAGAATTTAATGTATAAAAACTGATATTTTCCAATAATTTACCCTGTAGAATAATTTGTACATACACAAGATACACCAAAATGTTTTTAAATTTAAAATTTCAGTACTATAAACTACGTAATAACAGAAATGTATCATATTTAAATTATTTGTCAATGTAATATAGATTTAGATGCGTGCTTTTAATTAAAGAGTTTTTATTACATTTAACGTTAGCGGCGTTACTTAAAGTTATAGGAACATATTTTTAGATATGACATTAAAATTACGTTTTTCATCAAAATACCTATGGGCGTAAAATGATATTTTTAAAGGAAGTATAAAATACATTTCTTTAAGGATCGCAAGTGTAAGTTGTGCACCTATGGACAACTGCAACGCCAGAAGTGTCATTTATGACATCGACAAATGACATTGGCAAGAACGAGCACTAAATCAGTTAACAAAGTAACAGTTGACGATTGCTATGTGTCTAATATGTGTAAATGGTACTTCTATCTTCGAGGGGTTGTGCGATGTTTCCGCCATCGCACGATGACGGTGACGTTGGTATCGAACCATCCAGTTCTGAAGAACAATTTTTTTTTTCTAATGTCACATGCTGTGGGCTCTTTCGGCCTTTCTAGCTTCACCGAGTTTTTTTGTGGGGAACCGGAAGGGCTCACCCAGGCTCAAATTGAGTGGGCAACGGACCTGAATGCGCAACTCCACCCCGAAAAGAAGAGGGCGACGATGGGATGTGCGACCAACATGAGGGCGTCCCCTGCGAGATTCGTCCTCGGTTCAGGTCGACAAGGTGTGTAATTTACGATGATAGTCGGAAGAGGGAAGAGCATGTCATAAGTATTGCCGACGCGCTCACGAATGCAACGTCTATCCGCAGACCGGGACAGAAGTCTGGACGTAAAAGATAATTTTGAAAAGTGAACTAATTCTGATAATTTAGGAGTATTTGAACACAAAACATTTATTTGAAGTTTAGTCCGCTGATTGTTTATATGCCAATACAAACATATGTTTGAACAAGATCGGTACACTAGAACCAAAGATACAACATGACTTCTGTGTACTTAGTCTTGTAATGAACCAACAAAGTTTAACTGCATTAAAACTAATACACATTTTAAAATATTTCTTAAATACGCAGGATCGTACTCTTGTACAATTAGATAGTTGTATTCTTCCGTCGAAAGCTCGCTTGAAGCGCCACAACCACCTATTTCTACAGTGAAACAGTGTGTCGATTTGAATTGTGTGGTTAAGCAAAATACACTGGATAGCGGGCGTTCCAACTTCGTCTTCAGGAGTAGCAACGCATCCACGTACGACCTCGGATAGGACTTTGGTACTGTTTGAGGTTGGATTTGAATGTCCGTGGGCTGGAATCACTAGTTAACATCAAATGTTCTGCAAGCTAATTTGCTACTCAAATATAAAAAAAAATATCTTAAGAACCTTCCAGTGGTTCTTTTGCAGTTAAGGTACTTTCATTGAGTACAGTCCATCTGGAGTGATATCATAGATGGGCGGATCGTGTGCATGCTCGTGAGATATGCAGACCAGCTCGTAATCATCATTCACATGTAGACACACGTTGCATTTCCATTTGATCCTGCCTGAGCAGTACCAGCGCTCTCCTCCAGGCAGAGGCGAAGGGTTGGAGAAGGAGTATCTGTTCAGCATCAGAAGTGTCGCACCATCCACAGCCGTCACCACTCGTACTGAAAGGATTTCGGTTGGAAATGATAAATTACTTCTCATAACGGCAAATAAAAGTATTTAAGTAATTCCACTCGTAACTTGATTTAATTATATTGAGTGACAGTCTTACTCTTAAAACTTAGATGTACGTTATAGTGTTTTTATGACTTTTTTAGGGCTTGTTTTATTTTAGATCTATTTAGATATGTATATGAACTTAAAGTGTAATTTTGCTTAAAAATAAACAAACAATATTTCACTCTGCTCACATATGTATAACACTATACTGAACCGAATTAAATGATAAATTTGGCGTTTGAAAGTACATACATGGTTTATATCAGAGATATAAATACTGCAAGTATCATTGTCACAAAGCCGTGGAATTTGTAGTACTTAGCTCGTTTATTTCAAATAAACTATACCTACAATATAGTGTTAGGTTTAGCTTTTAACATTTTTGTCAGTTATATGCATAGGTCATTCATAATAACTTCGCTTAATTTATTCATCAAATCCAGTTGTATCCACTTAATAAGCTACGACGTCAAAAATATTAACTATTTTGAGATTATAGAAATCTACTATTATTTTCACTATCAAATGTATCAACTTAATCCGCAAAAGCCCAATTTCTTCTACCTCTCCTATCCGTAAAAGAAACAATTCCATTTTTAGACTAATCTACTTTTCTAAATAAAATTTAAGCCACACGTCGCCATATTGACGGTGTGTTTCAAAACATAGTCTTACAAGTACGTATTTCGTCGCCTATGAAGAAGTAAGTCATATATTTACTGAACAACATTGTTTCGGATACACAGTTTCTGAAACATCACGTAGATGTTTCCAGGAATAATGTTTCGGAAACTCTGCTGTCCACAGCTTAGATCATGTTGCCCGCGGCAGTAGTGTTGTTGTGTGGTGCCTACATTTTATTTCATAAATCCATTTTTAGTAAAAAGAAAAGAAAATTTGCAATCCTTTGTCGGACAATATCATAATATTCGTTTTTTCTGAAATAGCTCTATTAATTTAAAAACAGTTTTGTCGTTCCACACTACAGCCATGTTTATAAACAAATGTTGCACAGAAACATCCGATAAACAAGTAGTGTTTTAAAAAAATATATAATTAAATGTTTCAGAAACACGTAGATTTTGTTTCTGAAACAGGGTTTATAAACAAATGTTTCTCAGTGAATACATGTCTGTAGTATTAAAAAAAACCACTCAAGTCGACTTTATGATACTAATTGTATTTTCTTTGAAAAACGTCTGACCAATTCACTTACATATTTCATTTATTTGTTATGATCTCCTAGCCCAAAAGTTTTTAAATAGTAAAATTATTTGGTTATCTCTACTCTTTTCGTTACATTTTCGTGAACGATTAGCACCACAGCTGGGTTTAATATTGTTGCTCGGTACTAACTCACCTCTTTTATTTATAAATTCTTCGCCTACATATATTACTTCCCACTTTTCTTTATTACAAAATAATCTACTTCCTGTAGTCATGTAGTCTCTGTATGCTTATGTTCTTCACCTAAAATATGTAGAATAAATTAGGTAAAAAAATATTTTCTCTTTAATACCAAACTTTATAGTTCTAATAGAAATACACATACATATTCCATGCAGCTTTACAATGTCCTCTGTTTGTACTCTATCGCATTCTACATAATCAATCAACAATCAATGACTAGCTGTTGAATGATTAATTCGAACAGTTTTGTCGTGATCGTTCTAAAAGAGTCAACATTAAAATTAGTTAAATAATGTTTGATAGTAACTAGTCAAATTAACTTATGTCTTCAGTGGTGGATTAAGGCCTATTCTAAAACAAAAAAAGGGCGCCATATCAGACGAGGCCTAGGGCGGCATCAATCCTAAATCCGCCACTGCATGGCTTCCAGGAAACAGACAATGAAATTACTTTCAAAACAAAACAAATTAATTGATTACAATATTCAGTATGAAATCAACTCACCTTTATTTTTTATTATGGATATATTATTTATTTTTCTATCAACATAGTAGTAAAAAAATTTAAGGATTTTTTTTTTACAACAGAAAAAAAAACAAAATGGTGACAGGAGCTGCCCGTCTGTGACGGCTGTGTGTCGTATCGCCGACTGTCAGAAAATGAGCTACTTATCTAAATGTATTGAATGAATTTCGCGCGTTTGTTGCAGCTATGATCGTATAAGACGAACGGAATCTGGTGGCTTTATATCTCGGGAGATGGCCACAGCGCAAGGACGTAAATGGTTTGTATCAAATTTTTACTATAAAAATGACTCGGAATCGGACGGCAAAGACTCAGTTTTTTTTTGATGTTCCTTAGCCCTTTTCTTTGGCCCTAGACCCTTTCATAATCCCTTAGACGACCTCTCAGAAGGTTCTGGATTGGACTTCCAGGCTAATCAGAAATTTTAATGATTAATGATCATTATTTCTATTTCTGGTATGGGATTGTGTCAACGGCACCCACGACACAGGGAGACCTAGTGTGTGGCCAGGAGTGTGAAATGTTATTTGTTTCTCATCTTTACCAATCAATGTAGCTACAGAACTACACATTTTCTTCTCGCGGTAATCAGAAGGCATTACAGTAAAAATTGAAAATCAAAATAGTAAAAAAAGTATATTTTTGAAAAGTATAGATATAAATTACAATATATGTAAAAAGAATCCGTTGAATTTATATGTCACTAAAAATAATTCTTTTCTTATTCACAAAGATTCTAATGTCCGATTCTAAGTACAAAATGTTTTTAGCTAATATTCTTGTACTAAAGAATCTGTTAATAATACACAACTTATAAAATTAATATTATTATGAAACTATTAATTAACTACTATTATTAAATATGTATATCAATATTGCATTGAGGTAGACCAATAATTATTAGGTACGTATAACAAAATATGTTATCTATACATAATTTCCTTTATGTATAAATTAGCATTGTTTAAATATTTTTTAATATTCAAAGTTTTACTATTACCTACGTATGATTATATTACTAGTTACTTACTAACGTTAATGTTTAGAACTTAGTTAAGTGCATACTATGATATGAAAAGTGAATTTCAATTATAATATTTTCATCTATGAAAAACTATGATTTCCTACGATTAAAACAATATACAATAGCTATGATGTCACCAAAAGCAACCTTATTAAATCCTAAAAACTAAACAATGTAGTCACATATGCATACACATTAATTTCCAAAGGCTTATTAAATAATTATATGAACGATTGCTTTCAATAAACAAAATATAAAAAGCATGATTACCTACTAATTAGTACCAATTAGCATTTAATTTACTTAATTTTCGCAGAAATTAAAGTCTAAAAACATTCAGACACCACTGAATAGTTGAACTGAGTTGGTTTTTCGAAAATTGTTAGTTGTTAAAAATTTAAAGTGTACGACAGACATTTTTATAGCTTTATCATAGATTATTTAGTGAAGATAATACCTTTACGTATATTTGATCGTAAGGTAGTGGTAGAGATTTATGTAAAAGACCCCCCAGCGGCTCCCTACCGCTGCATACTGCCGTAAAGCAGCAGTGTGAGCATTGCTGTATTTCGGTTAGAAGGGTGTGATTAGGCAGAGTACACAGGACAGGAGGCTTTCCAACTTAGTCCTCAAGAACAGCAATTCACATTCGCATTCAGATACGACCTGATAGGACCTCGGTGCTTGAAGTTGTATGTGGATGCCCATTGGCTGCAGCTATCAGCAACATCAGGTGGACTGGATTCGTTTGCTATTACGTTAATACATTAAAAAAAATCCATGTGATTTGACGTTTCGTTAACAAAATAACCAATGCGGTTATAACCTGTGTAAATTCTAACAAAACTATTATGGAGTCATAAAATAAACATGTTTCGGCTTAGGCCCTGTATCGGGTTTGTCATGGGAATGTTCCCCTTTCGTCACGACAACGTTTAAATTGGAATCCGTAGTCAGTGTAGAGGTACAGCCTTCGGCTTTGCTTGCGGTACATTTCCATACAATTCCCTTCTTCGATTTAGACCGTCTTGAGTACGTGTACTTCTTGTACAGAAGAAGATAAAGTCCTTTCTTCGATCCTTTTATCAATACTGGATCTGTAATATAAATGTAAGGTTTTTTTAAAGTGTACCGCAAACGTGTTTAATTTTTGACGTACATATCAGAACTAATCAGTTTTTATTTTAGACTACGATGTGTCTAAAATAAAAACAATTGCTAATTTTTTTTGTCAAATTTTGAGTAAATAATGATTTGATAATAAAAGTAGGTATATATTCATTATTTTACATTCCGCTATGTTAATAGTTCAATTTCATTGATTTTTGGTTAAGATTACACAAACATTTTACTTATTTTGGATAAAAATTATAAAAAAATGTTTTATTAAAAATAACATTAAATTACATCTTTCAATTATCACATTTATGGTACATTAATTGATCAAATATTATATTATCAAAATACATACACGGTTCTGAAGTATAAATATACCTATTTGCGTAAAAATATATATGAACTTTATTTTATTACTTATATTTCGCAAATCTAATATTGCACACATAATGACACCGTATCACATAATACATTTCTATTAAATTCATAAGAATAAAAAACGACGGCACAGGAAAAAATTATGTCAAAACAAACTTCACATACCTTTCATTCTAAAGCAAGCAAGAATATAAAAAATTTCAGCCCTCATGTAAATATTTGCGATAACAATTCTATGATACTTCTATGATTACTGATGTATGGCAAACGAATGTGTTATCACGGGATGGGAACCAATGAAATCTACGACATCGTGCCTAATCTACCAAAGTCCTACCTGAGACACAAGAAGTCTTAGATTCAACCATAACTTCTAGGGAATCCTATATAAAGCTGAATGCACACGCTCAGGTTACAACGTCTCCTAGCATACACAAAGTCACAGGTACTTTACTGCATCTTATGCTTAGATTCCTACTAAGCATAAATAAGTTAGTATGATACGAGTAGTATCACGCTTAACCTTATTGGTCTAAATGAATACAGGAATACGACGCTTGAAAATCCTTTGCTTATGGTTGTGGGTGCCGATTATTTGAATGATTCTATGGTCCGGATCAGTCACCACGTTGGCTTTGCAGCCTTGAGAATTTCTACAGGAACAGTACCACTTCGTGAGCAAGTACTTTTTTGAGATGTAACTCTTGTTGTACGTATATTCCAGGAAGAGAAGCTTGGGCTCGCCGCGAGTAGATTTGACTAGGTAACCTGATGATGGAGGCTTTGTTTAATATCATATTACAACACAATTTCTACAAATTTGCACGATGATGTAACTACTGCGCGTTCCTAGGTTTATTTCTAGTACGCATTCGGATAATGGTTAGAATATTGTACTACAAACAGTTTGAAATCAGTAGTATTTTATTGCAGGTAAGTTGTATAAGTGAAATAAAGTAAATAAAAAAAGCATCCTCGTAGAAATAAAATACGTTCAATCAATTAGTCTAAAAATCAACACCTATTTGTGCATGTAAAAGTAATTTTTACGATAGGACAGTCTTTAGACTGGTCATAGTTGCTTCTGAGGACAAAATTAGAGGACATATTCATGGACTCCGCCATTTACAACCTAAAAAGGTAGCAGTGGTGAAACCGCCGAAGGCGAGCCATGAATAGAACCTTCAGTATACTATGACTACTTGATTGTAAAATCAATTTTACTCAACTGCCTATCAGTAAACCTTACATAATCACCCTTGCTGTTCAGGTAGAAGACAGGTGGCGGATGACTATGTACACCACTTATAACACTAAGTATACCGTCATTGCTTAAAGATATCATGGCATTACATTTTTTTGAACACCTCGAAGAACACGCCCATTGAGTCCTACTCTTGCTTATACAATTTTTGGCGAATGGATACTGGTTGTAGACTAGTAACAGTTTACCCCTTCTCGATGTGATGTAATGTATTTCTGGAAGATATTACATTGTTAAGTCTCCGCTGCTTGAAATCTTACAGTTTCGATTTTGTTTCAGGATTTACGATTTATTCATGTTACCTAAAGGTTAGTATAACTTGCACTACATAGTCCTTTACAAGGTCTTATCATAGAATCATTTACACTAGAATCAATGAACCTCTTAAATTTAAACCTTGTTTAATAATGGTATATTAAACACGACAAAGTAGATAAAAGTAGATTTATTTTCACATTTTTATTATTTTAATTAGTAGGCAATACTTTATTACTAATAACATTATGATAACCGTCTTCTTCTATGAAAATACTGTGTTCGTCTATTTTGGACATGATAGATTTCAAAGCACTGCCGTCTAATGCATAATGTCCTCGAACATCTTTTGCACTGCCATTGAGATTTTTTGTGACAGACACGACACCTGAGCTGCCGATCCATTAATAGAGGGTAATGACCAAATCCTAAAAAATTACAAAAATAAATACCGTTCTATATAAACATTTAAAAAAAAACGTCGTCATGGTTATCAAGTTTAGGATCACTGAAATACTTAAGTAGCCAGTACCTTAAAGGATGATCGTTTTTCTGTTAAGATTATTTCTTTCCTGAAAAGCTTTAATTATCCATCTGTCTTACGATGTTGTTCCACATAATCATATACTCATATGTGAAGTTTCTTAAGATTTTTTTTCTACAGATTGTGTTTAAACAATGTTTTAAGCATTAATGAGCATTAATGATAAATTTCAGTCTGGAAACGAAATGAAAATCGTACATTGAAATTGTAAATTTTTTACTAAAATATT
>DWKW01000905.1:0-14173 GCA_018250115.1 Doberes anticus
ACCAGTAGTTCCTGAGATTAGCGCGTTCAAACAAACAAACAAACAAACTCTTCAGCTTTATATATTAGTATAGATAAGTAATTAACACAATATATCAGTGTGTTAATACGTAATATGTTAATCCTTATTTAAATAAGAAATACGTATATTAAAATTTTTATATTGGTTTGTATAATACTATATAACGTAGATAATATACTGTTTCAGCATGTTTTACAACACTTTCATAAAAGTAAAAAAGCAAAATTTTCTTCACCGTGCTTTTTAATAAACATTGAAATGTTCTATTATACTTATAAACTTAGGTCAAACGATTTATTACGATACATCAAATATATTTAATACTTTAGGAAAGAATTTCGTACCTATCTGGTAATCCCAAATGAAAAGTTAAAATATTTTCCTTGTATTTTTTTTTTATTAATTGAATACCGTGACTCAAACTAAATATTTCTTATTAAGGAAAACATGTGGAAACCGATTAAACTGAAGACGACTGATAAAACTTTTTTTTATGTGTGCTGACGATTGCAAACGAGCATTTAGGCCACTGCGAGTGCAATAAGCAAAGGCCGGTATAGTAAACTTCATTGTGTTCTGTGATTCTCAGGGTGGAACCTTGAATACACAGCTTATTTTGAAGTCAATAAATTACTGAAATTTTCGTTCTGTAAGCGGCAACATCGTGTAGAAAATGTTGTACATAATAGGTATATTTTATTTGGAGTAGTAGCGTTTATATGTATAAAAGAAATTATGTTCTTATCGTTGTTTGCCTTTCCGTAACTCTCTCTTATTCTCTGATTTCCGGGAAGTTTACGACTTGAACAGCGAGGAAAGTAGAGAGGTCGTTTGAAGGGCGTCGAGGACATTTCAGGCGGCGCCAAGTCTCTAGGTCTTTATTGATACAGCTACTGGGTTGTTGACCCGCTGCTCGTTGACGGTTTAGTCTTTGAGATTTTTGTGAAGTTTGTGAACCTATATCTTTATTACATTCATTTACTTTATACTGCAAACTAACAATACACTTATACATTTTTACCTAAATCAAACATTTTGTAACAGATAAATGTGACAAGCTGTGCATATTTTATTGGAACATTGCTAATATGACTTATTTATTAATCATAACAATTATCCACAAATGCATAATTGTATTCTTCGAAATCTGCGGCACGTGCATTAAATATATTATTTGGTTAGATTTTGCATTAAAAACGTAAAAGTTAAATCTCTGGACGTATTGTATTAAAATAGAAAGGTTTATGACGAAAATCTCACATAATTATCTCAGGTTAACAAAGCTTGACGAATTAAATATAAAAACTCAAAAAATACAAACTTAAAAAAAAATGTGAAAATATACCTACCTAATATTCAATATGACTTTAAGAGCTTATTGCGATACTTCCATAGATATCAGTTTAGATACAACCATAGTAACTCTATTTCGCAACATTTGTTAGATAATACGAAGTTAAATAAATTAAATTAAAATTAAAAAAAAAATATGCAATTTTTTTTTTTGGATCTATTTCAGAATAATAAACTGTCACAAACATAAAGTGGGAATGTTTTGTTTAATCCTCGATAAATTTATATCACATTATAAATTATGAAATTAAGAAAGTACTGCATTCACTGTTATTAAAAATTTTAATATGATTTAAAAAAAATATTATAATCATATTTTTACTGAATTAGGTAGGTAAGTACATCGCGCTGTACTCGCAATACCGACTTGACTTCACATCGTTACCACAACGTAGCGTCGACGTATTGTTGTCAGTGAATTGTTTGACCGTGACGTGACATTCAAATATGTAATAACGATATTTAACGCATATATCACGGTTTATTGTTTTTTTTTTGTGTAGTAGTGTGAAATAGAAATTTTATGTCGCGAATACTTGAAAATGTAATTTTCCATCCCATCTATTTATTTTATTTTCTGACACAGAATAATGAATAGTTAACATAATTAAACGTACCTATAAGAAAATTGTATGCGATTTGTAGTCGATGATAATTTTGATGTTTCATTTTAATTAGTTTTAAACTTTATTTATTAAGTTTGGGATTGACATATTTTACAAATTAGAGAAGCTACTTATTTAAAACTTCGGAAACCTAATAAGATTTTACAATAAAATTCACCTATCTACCTGGATAACGTAAAATGTGCTGACAAAGAAGGAAATTGGTATCTACCTATTCCTAATTATAGTAGGTACTTTTTTCCTTTATAGAAATACATACGTAGGTATATTATTTATTGAACATTTTATAATCCTCATAAGGCTTTGGAAAAAATCTTATGTTTAGAAATATTTAATAAAATATTAACAAAGTTTTAAAATACTTTACTCTAAGAAAATGATTTGTTAAAGTCCGTCCCCGTCATACAAGTGCTCTCAAGGCCATACAAGTGCTCTCAAGGCCCTCTACCCTTAGGGAGTTTTACTCCTCGGGAGAGGAAAGCTTTCAAGGTGAGGGTCGTATCTTATTTTATATTCAACCGTAGTAATAATTATGACGCGTCATAATTATTAAAAAGCCAAAATCCTCGTCTTTCTAAATTATAATGTAATAGACTAATTCGCACGACATTGTCGCCATATATGGGTAACAAAAAAAGACTATATCATACTATACCAATGTCATGTGGCCTCACAAATATATGATAGTGCATATAATAGTACGTCAACATGTATCTCAAGTTTTTTTCTATAGATGTTATAATTTTATTTTTTAATAAAAATAATTAAATGTCTTCAATGCATAGGGGCCATGTTGTACAGCAACAAAGTTATTTTATACAAAAATATTTCAATCCTTTAATGTAAATTGCTAATTTTATTTCCTCTTTTATTCTTGTTTTGTAAACAAAACGAACACGTTCCTTTAGTGTGAGACAAGGTTATATTATTACGTATTATATGCATTATGGTACTTCAAAAATTAATATAATTAAAATGTTACGATTTGGTAGGGTAAGATAATAAAGATGCAATCAGGGTAATACATTTTTTAGAAAAACTGTGCTGGTGAATTTAGTTAGGACTTTGAAGGCTCAGGTGTCGAATCTCTTGTCCATTGATCGGTGGGCGGGCGGCGGTCGTCGCGCCCACGTGCTCGCTCGAGCCGGGAATAGACAGTCCGCCCCGAGCAACTGCTCATTGCACACATCTTATACGTTTCAGTTTTTCACACATCGTAAAAGTTCAATTATTTTAAGTGACTTTTTGTATCAAAAAAACTAGGCCATAATTTAATTATAAATTCAAGTGATAGAAAATAATTCAAGTGATAATAATACGTGTTCAAGAATTTAAATAGATCATACTTAATAAACGCATGCAGTAGGTATTGAAGGTTTGCGAAAGAGTCCGCAGTTTTATTGCGTGCATTGAGTTTATTTTGAATACGTCAAACATTTGGCTCGGCTACCACTTGGGGCTAGACGTCGGCGCCGGCGCCGACTGGTGAGGAGACAAGGTGCGTCGAGCGCATGTGCGATGCGATGCGTGACAAACTCTCCGCATTGCTTCGTAATTCAGTGTGTGCACCCGCGCATACAACCAACACGGACAAGTTTCAGAATGGCGTCATTGCTCCTGTCCTTCTCTTCACCGATGAAGGTTTTTCATCTTTATTTTATTACACCTGTAAATGAAGTGCATCTGACAGTTATTGCGATGAGGGCATGTGGGGTAGAAGTAGGGGCTTGGTTTATTTAATATTTCTGCTTAAAACCCGAGTGTCTGCAATCTATGTTATCGTTTATAATCTACTTAGCCCGTCGTAATCTGTTACAAAACTACAAACTCTTCAAGTTCTGTTGTTTACTCGTTTATTGACTTACTAGTATTTACTTTTATTTATCAGATTTGCACAATTTGTAATTCAAAAGATATGAAAGATTGAGGATCCTAAAATTACCAATACACGGTAATAATATTTCTTTAGCGTGCAAGAAATAAAGTAGTGTTATGAAAAATATTGTTTTGTGTGTGATTAGATGTGTTATAGATACAGTGTAATATAGTACAAACTGGAGTATTCGATCTCGGTCCTGGGACAAATACAGGGAAGTGGGTATTCATGTTAACCAATGGATCTATTGATGCTTTCCCTTGTACGACTCCGGAACTATTTACTTACCAAATATTACAAAACACCATAAAGTTGTAATCTTTTAAATAAATAAGGAATTATTGATAAAGCAACTAAATATCCAAGATTTGTACATAATATGTTTATCATGATTTGCGAATGATTTATTGATGCACGTTGAAAATTTATTCTCGCATATAATATTTTTTAAATTTTCAGTATTTTTTGCAAAAATAATTAGAAAGGTTTTTGAAAAAATTTTTGTCTATTCATTATCTCAGCAAATCTCTGGGATTTACTGCAAGTTGCATTTTTGTTGTTTAAACACTTTTATGAGTTTTTTCATGAGACATTCGCTAAATTGACATGGAACTAGCAGTTTTTTATTTAAAAAAACATACATACATATTGTATATAGGCATATTAGCAGTAAATGGGTGGTTTTTGATAAGTTTTTTTAAGAGTTTCGCTCCCCGATTTCCTTTCACCAAAATTTTCACTTTTATACTTTCACTCATTAATTTATTAAAGTCGGTTTAGATTTTTTTTTAAATAATGTAACAGACGTAGAAAGATTAAATTTTAAAACAAATAACCTGCCCCGTACTTGTTATACAGTTACATACGTATCGAATTGTATACATCCTTCAGTGTTGTCAGTTAATATTTATATATGAATGCCCAGTGGTTAAGAATTTTGACCTCCCGCTCCGGTGGGTCGGGGTTAGAATCCCGGCACGCAATTCTAATATTTCGAAATTATTAAATTTAATTGTTTCTAGATGAAGTGAAGGAAAACATCGTACGGAAGCCTGCATGCCTGAGAGTAGTCTATAATGTTCTTAAAGGCATGTGAAGTCCGCCAACCCGCATTTGGCCAGCGTGGTGGATTATGGCCTAATCTTCCTCACCGCTGAGAGGAGATCCATGCCCAATAGTGGGTCAATGATAATTAATATACATATGTAGACAAAACGGCGCCAAACAGACAACAGAACCCGATAATTATAAAAGTAAATATTCTACACTTATTATAATAGTAGGTAAATATAATGTGTATTCAGTGTATCGCAAGCACTAAATAAGGTTTTTCTGTTACAAGTAGTAGTACCACTTAGAGATAATAAAATAAAGAAACATAATATATAACACATATAATTGAAGATTATATGTATGTCTTTTATTTCGAATAGAAGCGTACAGCTATGCTTTTAAAGAGTTCAAGTGATATGTACAATACTATAACACTTTGTTGTATAATACATAGTAGAGAAGTAGGTACTTAGTTACAGAAAATACAAGAAAGTAGGATAAGAACAGCGTGCGGTATTATCACTAATAGAGCGATCACTTTTAGTAAACCTTGTTATGAGTATGGAGTTTATGTATTTGGAATAAAAATGCTTCAATATATACGTCTAAAATTCGTATCTAAGTTAATTTAATTTAGTTACGGGTATCACAGTGCAGGAATAGCAAAGATTGAACATGAGAAAAAAAATTGTAATATAATATAGAAATGTGAGAAATGGAAAATAATACAGAACGAGTTAAAGCGACTTGTAGTGCGGTGCGGTTATCTTTCCTTTTAGCTAATACTGAGCACGTCTGATTAATAACGGTACAGAGTTCTATAAAGATACAGACAAAGCAGATAACGATTTAATAAAACAAAAAAAGTGATATTTGTGAATTCGAAATATAAACCGGACATATATTAAAATTTTGGATAATCTTTTTTAGGTGCTTCTCAGTAATATCAAGATACCAAACATTAATATAATCAAGAATCGGGAGGCGTAACGTGTTATAAAGTTAAATTGTTGGAATCCGAAGGTATTGCAGACAAAAACATTTAACATCCCATGGACATCCCTTATCAAACCAGAACGGAAGTCCTATCTTAGGTTGTATGTGGATTCGTTGCTCCTGAGGACTAAGTTGGAACTCTTCAAACCGAGACACAGCATTTCCCACTGTTGTTTTACGGCATAAATAGATGCAGCGGTGGTGCCACCGCAGACGAGCCTTCGACATAGAACTTTTCTACCATCAAATTTAATTTTTAATCGTCATTTTTAAACTTGTCGCTTTAAGGAAACTTTTCACAGGTTATTCTTTAATTACCCAATTATCACTTACGTAATTGTAGGATCGATTGGGGACCATATAATCTTATTTATTTTATCAGCCAGATCAGAATTAATTGGCTTTTGATATGTCTTTCAATGCTGCCTTAATATGTATTTGGAGATCACTTGCATACAAGTGTTACAGAGGAGTGATACAGGAACGCACAGAAAAGTAAAGAAGCGGGCGTACTGTAAGGTAGTGTGCCGGCTTCCCTCTCTGAAAGCCACCTTATGGTACACCAGCATTAACGCTTTTCCAAGAGGAAAAAATTTATTGGAACAATATTTATAGTAATTCATTACACTAACTAAACAAATAAGTAGTACCTAGGGTGAGAACAGTACGAGCCCATCCTAATCATGAATCGAATATTCGTTGTTTGCTTACTTTTTCAATTTACATTGTCAAGTGATAACTCTGAATAAATTTAACTTCATTCATGACTATTTATATTAGGCTATAATACTTACGACTCATGTAAACTCTATACACACGGAAAACCGCCGGTCAGAATCCAGAGTTTCACGACACTTCATTTGAGAAGCACTGTCTCCGGGCGTATTTTACTTAATTTGAATAATTTCAATTAGTTGTTCGAGTTAATTAATTTTTTATTTACATCAATTTATTTATAAAATATACTGAGCATTATTGTTGGTAAAGTGTTTTGGAAATTGGCACTTACTGAAGTTTAGTGATGACACTCTTGACAGGTAAGATATTTATAAAATAATTTTTATCATTATAAAATACGTAATTTACTAAACGTAATATACGTTTCCTTTATATCGCGACAATACTCAATGTTTTATTGCAATCATAGTGGTTACATTATAGGTCTTGATTATGATTTAATAAATAAATGAATAACGTTTCACACCCATAGCCCCACAGTAGGATTTAACCTGTTTTAAGGTTAAGATTTAAGGAGCACGTATGAACTCTACTAGGGTATTGCAACATAGAACCGATCCGTTTTATATGAATTTTCTTCTCCATCGTCATTTTCCGAAGATGAAAACCATTTTTCGTAGAATAATTTTTCTCTCATTCAAAGCTCATTCAAATTCTAAGGAGGATACTTCAATTATAGAATTTCTAGTTGGTATTCAAACGATTCAAATTCTTATTTTGTATCAGTTAAATTAATATTTTGTGGTCAGTGTATGCGTATACTATATATAATATAATAATCACAAACTAAATTACTTCCGGTTGCTAAACTACGGGAGCGTATTTTATGTCGACATAACGTACGAACTCGATGGTATAGTTTTTTTCTGTCTCTTGTTCGGGCCTAGCGTATAAACGAGAGCACATAATATTATACCTGGTGTATGTATAAATTGGTTCAGCCGTTTTGAGATAAGCGTTCATAGATAAACCGACAAAAAAAGAAAAAAATAAAATGTTAATTATATTCAGTAGCGTGGCTTCAGGAGGTAGCACTGACTTTTACTTAAAAATTGATGTACAGACTCGGCTTCCTTACGATTTTATAATACATACATATGTGTAGTATTTAGTAGAAAATGATGAGTACAACATGTATGATACTTGTATGTGAATATTTTTTGTGTCAAGAAAACTTGAGGCAAATCATAAATGATTAATCATCGATCAATTATCGGTATGAAGCTATGTAAACATTAATTATTATACGAGTATGAAGGTGGTTAATAAAATATATCTTACATGTTCTAACTGAAAAATCACGCTCCACTGTGTCAACATTAGATATGTAATAACACGTAATTGACCATGAATATTAAATTCCCCTAACTACTAAAACTGTAAGTGAAAATAGTCATTAGTAACCGCTTGCATATTAATATCTTTTCAAAGCATCCTTCAAACTAGAAACTAAGAAGTAAATTGACACGCACTAGGCAAAAAATTAAACATTTGTTGGGCCTGTGTTAAAATATTTTATTAGTTCATGTATAGTAATATTGGATAATACTATTAGATTTTTTTAAATATTGCTGTTTTCAAAATGGACGCTATTATGCTGTTTACGATCTTTTCTCTCTAGATTAAGATGTTTTCTTAAACTGTAATAATTGGTACAGCCATTAAGTTAAAAGCAGAATTATTGAGAACTAATTATAAGTGCCGGTATTTATATTATAAGTAAGATAATGAACGATTCGTGAGTAATTTAACTATTTCTATTAAATATTTCAAGATCGAAATCTATTCATAAATGTTTGAGGTGGAGAACTAAATGCATTTTTTTTTACTGTTTTTCAGTGCCCTTTTCTTTTTTTTATCCAAAATCCTTTGTTGAAATATATTTCCATATTTATTTCTTGAAGGACTATGTACTTCATCAGAGACGATGACGCAACGATTTTGCACTCAATCTGCCACTAGAACTCTGTTGGAGGCAGCACATTACTCCGTAAAGAGGCTCGAGGCTTTGACGAAGTATTAAAGTTATATTGTACGTGGAAGAGCAAGACAGAAAATGCGACCTTCAGAAATAAAGTCACATATTTAGTGAACTTATTATATTCTTATTTAATAAACCAAGGACTCAACACTTTTAACGTCCCTAAGCGACATATGTACCTACGTAACCTTAACAGTAAGGACGACATTTAACAGATAACGATCTGAACAGATATAACTATTACATGAAAATTATAAAATGAAATAATGGATTTCTACATGTATTCTGTTACGTACAATACGTATTTAAAAAATAAGGATGTAAGTTTTTAAACATTTACCTGATGTTGGAATTCACTCTTATCTTTAAAAACATTAAACTTATTAAACTATCTTTAAAAAATGTTATGTTTTGTGTTTCCGTAATAGTAAAACTGTATGCCTTTCATACTCGCGCCTAAGACGCTATATTTCACAGTTTAATAAAATATAATTTATTGCGTAAACTCGCATAGAGATCACAAGTAAGTTTGGGGATTATTCTGGTACGCGCCTGTTGGCACGTGACGAAATGGACCAAACATTGCGTCACTGAAGAAAACTGTAGATAAATCTTACAGTATACTGTTCTTTAACTTGTTGAGAATTTTATGGAAGCTCAACATAAATGAACGTCCTCCACATACGATCTATATTTATATCTGTGTCCTACGTGACACAGTATGGAGCATGCGCAAAACAAAGCAGTTTATAATGGTGACATGTTTAATTTAAAAAATTCCCAGTACCTCAGGATGTACTTTTAGGAATATAAGAGAATAAGTTTATATTGTGGCGTACGTGCTGTCCATCACATCAAAACATATGTTTCGATTACGTCGCCACCGGCGGGTCGTGTGACTCTGAGTACTTGCGTCATGAAATGGGAACTTGACTGGTGTAGTACCTATCTACAGAAAACTTCATAAACTAACTAAATGCCTGCGCTTTGTCAGTTGTACATAACTACCTAATGTAATATAAGGTAAATACAAATTACATCATTAATAACCTTTATATTAAACACCGTCCACTAAATTGATACAAATCGGAATTTAAATATACGATCTTGAAATTTAAATGATCAGTGCTAAAAAAAGTTATTAAAGTTTTTAAATGATAAAACTAATTGTACAGTTTTCACTTCATTTTAACGTTATAATCACAATCCTATATTTGAAGTACCCGATACAATTGTTTTATACAATGTAGAAGTGACACAGGGCTGCATTGAATTAAAGATGGCTCGTCCTCAAATATTTTGGCATCACTAAACTTGACCGTGGCGTTACTTTGTTAAACACGGAGTCGTTTTCTTTTCATGTTTTGTCAACATAATGTACCTACTTAGCCTCCAAACATAAACACAATACAATCTCCATTAACTTAACTTCATCATCATCAACTCGTCGTTGACCTACTTACTACATGGCACGGTGTCCTCTCAGATATGAGAGGATATAAACCATTGTCTACCACGCTGGCCAAGTGCGGATTGACGGACTTCATGGGCCTATGAGAACATTATGGAGCACTCTTAAGCGTGCAGGTTTCCTCACGATGTTTTCCTTCAGCGTTAAAACAAGTTAAAATTTTAATACATAAATAATTTTGAAAAATTTAAGGTGTGTGCCGGAATTCGAAAAACGGTGAGCCGGCGCTCGAGATTCTTAACTACTAGAGTAGAACTCACTTTTCATCAGTTACAAAACTGTAAAAAAATACCTAACCTACCTACTTACCAAATTCATACAAAACGAAGTTTGAACATTTTATTTCATAAAACGATTTTGAAGGTGCTATGGCAATAACTATCATGAATTTATTAAATTAAATTGTTTTTAAAAGAATTGGTAATAAATTATTTATCTATAAGCTGAGAAATTCTCTAGGATTATCGATTACTGCAAGTAACCCTAGTTAATAATTCAGTTTATAAAACACCAAACGCCTGTTTGCGGGGGGCATAAGAGTGGTAAATAACCTTTTTAATTAGTCTCCCGAGGAACTGAGATTATACATTTTGAAGGTATGTAGTAGAGTCTTAGAGTCGAAAAATCGCCTGCGGTGGCAACACCACTGCACCTATTTCTGCCGTAAATCAGTAGTTTGAACACTGCTATGTTTCGGTTTGTAGAGTGTGGTTAGGCAAAATATACTGGAGGGACAGGACGCATTCCAACTAAGATCTCAAGAGTAGAAACGCATTCACGTAGGGCCTTTGTATATAATATTTTAAATTGGGTGTGGATGTCCATGAGCTGTAGTGAACACATAACATCAGGTGTCCTCCATTTCCACATTTTTTTGCTACGTTTGAATATAAATATCGTGTCTCTCTGAATAATTGATGAAACGTGCCACCGTAATATTTTTGCGCGATAATATTTATTATTTCATGTGGCTTAAGACCGTAGGAATTGTTTATTAAACTTGAAATGAAACTTATAGACACATAACCCATGATAGATACATTTGAAGGAGGCCCGTATCGGGTCATAGGGTTAGGTAAAATTATAACAGTATTATCTAGAAATGAAGCGAATATTGACCGTTTGACTGTTTCAAAATAAACAGTGATCCCACACTAAGATAAAGTGAGCTCGAAGTGTTAACAAGATTTTGATTGCAAGTGTTTATCATTTATGAAATTAAATAAGCTCAATGTACAATGGTAAAAAATCACACAAGAACAAGTTCCCCAAAATAAATGTTAGTCCTCTAATGCGAAGCAGTTTTCGTCGACGTAAAATTGACTAACTGCATTCGAGCAGACAGGTAGAATAGGTTTGATTGAACAAGGACAGCAAAAGATTGGGAGTTTAAAGAACGAAATATTATAAAATCACAGATTTCGTTTTAGTATATACTGACGTAATATTATTAACGCATTAAAATTTGTATAGACGCTGGTGAGGAGTAATTAAAATAATTGAAAACGTAGATAGTAGGTAATGAAATTTTTTGTACTAATTTTGTTAATTTGTACATAACTTTTTCAAATATCTTAGGAATGTACGTGAACCAATTGCATAATGGTATCATAGTTTCATACTTACTATGAAGCAGTAAGAACTATCGCACTAGGGACATACCTTCTCGTGCATTACGTACGTTACGATCAATAGCTAGATAGAAAGTGTTGCCGGTCGATCGTGCTTGTGTCGATTTTGTCCATAAGCATTTTCCGGATGCTATCATGTTTCAATATGTGTTTCAATATAAAATTCTAAAAACAAGAATTTAAATGCGCATAACACAGCACCGCACGCTGCGGCGGAGGGCTGTGGCGGAAACCGCGTTGAGTTGCTCACTCTGCCACTACATAACAAAACTCATTAATCATGAATTGTAATACAAAAATAAAGAAAATGTTTCGCGTCCTCGAAAGACGACACATGTAAGCAAATATATAGGTTGAGTGCGAGAATAAAACTCCAAAACATGCACAGGGGCTGAGATACTATTATAAATGTTAAAAATAATGCATACATACATATATTGAGTCTGTTGTAAGACGGACATATTTAAACGCAGATAATACACGTGGTTCCTTAACTGAAGCGCCGTAGTCTAATAGTTTCTAGTTATTTTTACTATACTACATGGTTGAACGGAATACCTACTCAGATCTTTTATAATAAAAGACCACAAGAATTTTTGTGGAATCTTATTTGGCAAAGAAGTTGGCAAGTGTTCGTTCGCTGTTTAGATTTTTAATCCGCAGATAATTATATATCTGTTACGTTACTGGTCATAGTATTTTCGTGAAAACTGTTTTGACACTAAATTTTTTATTATTTCTTTGACTCATCAAGTAGGTACATGTAGATAATAAATTTAACAGAGCATGTTGAAATAGTCTAAATAATAAAACGAATGAAACCTCTTATATTACAGCACCTAAAAAGGAATCGTAGTGTGTTTTTAACTTTATAAATGAACACTTAAAATATTATGAAATATCATTTATAATTTTTTGTTGTATTTTTTATGTATGGTATTAATTTTGTTTGTTTTTCTTAAAGGGAGCACACGCGAAGGCGGATTGGTATGGCGCGGGTGCTCCGCCGGCTGCGACGCCGAAGATGGCGCGGCGCGAGCGCTCTCCGATGTCAACACCAACCCAGGAGACAAGGTATTGCTGCAAATTTTACTAGTCCATGCATTTGATGGAGCAATTCATATTATGATTTGCTCAATATTTAAATTCTAATAAAATTTGTAAAAAAAAGTTAGAAATATCATCGGTTACTCTACCAAATGAAGGTAAAGAAATCGACTGCAATACCCGATGGTATTACTTCGTTTATTATAAAAAAATTATCC
Source organism: Doberes anticus (assembly GCA_018250115.1). NCBI lineage: Eukaryota > Metazoa > Arthropoda > Insecta > Lepidoptera > Hesperiidae > Doberes > Doberes anticus. The sequence continues at coordinate 13,012 of DWKW01000905.1, forward strand.
AAATTCTTTCACCTTTTCCATATTTCATTCCATATTAAATCTACCGTTGGAAACTTCCGTAGACCCTAAAACGGGGAAAACCTCTTAACACCAGTCCACGAAAGTGGTAATAACGCAGTTATCTATCTGCCGATAGGGGTATTGTCAGCTTTCGAAAAGTTGTTCAACTGCACGTATTGAACATATTCACTTTTATCTGCACGACAGTCAAAACTGATTTAGGCAGTATCGTTCTACGTCTTCAAACTCCCTTAATTTTGCAAAGAATGTAAGATCAGCCGCATATTTTGATTTCAAAGCAAGTGGACAATGATATACTATTAATGAAGCTTTGGCAGTTCGGATTTAGCCCCAAATAACTGGGGTTTTTTGCATCCTACTTGAAAAACCGTAGTCAGTACCTAAGTACGTTCAGTAGCGCTCCATCTCTATTATACTAGCATTGGTGTCAGACAAGGACTTGCCAAAAGTCTTTCATTCATCTAAATGCCTAATGTTTGCAAACGGCGTAAAACAGTACAGTTCAGTTAGAAACATCTTAGAGTACGAGGCGCTACAGAGAGATATCCACAATGTGAAACAATGGAGCCATGACAATTACTTATCACTGAAATGCTAAGTGTAAATTATAACATTCTCTAGTTCAAGTTCCCCATTTAATTTTAACTATTATCTTCTAGATCCATTGGCACGTGTTATTACGTGATCTATGGTTAATACTAATTCACAGCTTGATTTTAGGAAACATGTGATTGAATTATATGCCAATAAGACGTATATCTATCCGCATTAGAAGAAATATTTTCTTATGATGGAAATAATTCAAAGGAAGTTTGCTCGCTTCATGTATAAAATAAAATATGGACATTATCCTCACTATTTGTAGGTGTTATGGTGGGACTAGATACTCGTATATTAGAATAAACACGGAAACTATTTCTTATGTTACATTTTTATCTCTTACTCAATAATAGAATTGACAATCCCTCTGCAGTGCAAAAGTGCTTAAGTAGCTTAGAGATACCCCAGCAATATATTTTGCGGGTTGGATACGGTGGTAGCAGACACAGCTGCTCGTTAGTATAGGCAGGGTGCGTGATGACAGCGGCAACTAGCGGTTACAATTACATCGGACTTTGAAATGTAAAATGGCCGGCTGTCA
>DWKW01000906.1:0-14172 GCA_018250115.1 Doberes anticus
TGCTGCTTTACGGCAGAAATAGGGGTAGCGGTGGTGCCGCCGCAGGCGAGTCTTTGACATAAGACTCTACCACCATCAGACCTCTTATTTTTCTAATTTACGAACGCAGTAGAAAATTATTATCACTTGTTTTAAGGGTCGTTAAGCAAAACGTGGTTAGAAAAACTGCATTCTTGAGAGGTCTCTATAAAGTTCAAACGTATGTGAAATCCTCCTATCCACATTTGGCCATCGTGATGGACTAGGGCCTAAACTCTCTCATCTCTGAGAGGACAGGTGCCCAGTAGTGGGACAATGATGAGTTGATGATAATCTATTGGATATGATGGATGTACTATTAGATAATACGCATAGTGTTTCTTTGTTCATAAAAAAAATCACACACACACACAAACATGCTTCACACTATTTCTTCTGCCAGAAAAACTTTACTACAACCCACAATAGGTGCTTCGTTATATAAACATCGTACCTGCCCGCACTTACAGAGGACACTCAGGGCCACAGTGCTTTGCGCAACCATGCACTAGAAACTAACGAGCATTTCCAGCCAACTGACCACTTGCTCCACTTTGAACTCTATGTCAATGGTCTGTTGTTACTTTACACGAAGTGGCCTTAGTCTTTTTAATTTTTATATTGCAAAGATTGTACGTCAGTTATATTGCTTTCAATTTTAACACTAAAAGCATAATTTCGATGGTGTTAGAGAGTTATGTCGAAGGTTCGCCTATGGCTGCACCACCGCTGTACTTATTACCACCGGAGTACCGCTGTACTTATTACCAGTAGTATCAGTACTGCTGTGTTTCAGGATGAAGGGTGTGGTTTGGCAGAAGATACTGGAGACATTTTAAAAAAGCATAATTAGCAATAGAAATAAGTAGTACCTTTGTACCGGCCCATCACTTATTTGTATTTATTTCCTTTCTGATGTATTGTGTGTACATAAACTTTAAATAAATAAAAGAAATAGCAATTATGAGTAGCAGATTCTTAGATAGGTACTAGTTTCGATTTAATGAATATTTCCATGGGCTGCAGTAAAATTACTCATTTAATAATTTTAAATGGTAATAATTACTTAAGTTTCTAAGACTAAGGTTCTTCATACGAGATCGTACGGATGCGTTACTACTATCGAGAACTAAATTGGAATACTTCCCGACCAGTGTATTTTGCGTAACCACACCTATTTTATTAATCCGGATCACCCGAAAATGGGTAAACCGCCGCCAACTATTCCTAAACAAGGCTTTGATCCGGTAGACGATTGCAACATTCTGCAACTTAGCTCGATTTGAATGTAAAACTTTGTGGCCGGCTTATGTACACTAATATAAAATAATAATGGAGCTCTGTTCATACATTGTACAAACTCTTGGAAATCTAACTTATGTATGTCAATCATTAAGCGGTTTCTGAAATTTGGTTTTCAGAAACCGCCCTTTCTAACCTATTTTTATTGTTTCATATTTGATTTTGTACGAAAGTAGTAGCAAACGAGCATGCAGGCCACCTGATGTTAAGTGGGCACTACAGTCCGTGGACATCCACATCCATGCTTAAATATGTACGAAGTCCTATTTGAGGTTGTCCACGGGGCCGTCGCTGCTCCTGAGGTCAAAGTTGGAATACCTCCTGTCAAGTGTACCTATTCTACTTCACCACAACTTTCAAACCGAAATATAACAATGTGTACACTGCTGCTTTGGCAGAAATAGGCGCAGCGCTAGTCCTGCCACATGCAAGCCGTATAATTATTGTCTAGTAAGAAAAAAGTGCTCAATTTCGGAAGTGATAATTAATTTCTAATACTCAGGTAATAAAAATATGAATATATAATTATGTTTTATAATTTATTAAAACGGAGTGGGATGTCGGCGTCCTTAGCAACTGGACTGTCACTAGTGGGCATTAGTTTTACAAACAGTATTAATAATTTAGAAAAGTTACCGGTGTTTTTTATTCTATTAACAAATGTCTCGTGAAACTAAAAGCAATATTTCAAACAAAACGCTCAATTAACCAACATCGATAACCATAAATGTTCTTCGACTGTCGGTAAGAATATTAATGCATTAGGGGCGAGTTTTCACGTAGCGCCCGATAATTGGGCAAACACTCACTGATGGTGAGTCACGCGATCAAGATATATATTAAAGGTCAATATACTCGTAGGTTCCGCTTAGACACATCTACCCATTACAAAAGATACTTGACAGATCTGTAATGTTTATTGATTATAGCAAATTTGATTCAGAATTCATAAAAATTACTATTACTTATTTGTAACCTAAAGAATGAACCAACTCTCATAACTTCACGTTGGAGCGACTCGGGAGGGCGGGGGGTGTTAATCGTGAGTCGTCTCTTTATTGTTATTATTATAACTATTGCTGTTCGAGTGACCTTTTTCATTAACCTCACGCCTAGCCGACTGCCCCATTGATACAGTGAGATACCATCAACTTTCGTTATATGTCCATTATAACACCTTATAACCTCTCGCGTAAATGACTACGGATAATACACAGAGATGAAGCTGTATCTCTGGTTCTTCTGTATCGATGTTGTTCGATCTTATCGCAGTATTTAAGTCTACTTACTAACTAATTTTATGCAATTACCAGGTTTAGAAGGTTCTTGAGCTTCGGTAGGGGCTATTTTTACGTTTGCAGATTAAAACACGAGAGCTCACTCAGTCACTGCATTCACCAACACGTACAGAAAGAAGAAGGGTCGAAACATTGCCGGTGTGCAAACATGAATCTTAATTTTAATTGTAGTTCCATTTTAATAATTTTTGCGTGATTGGCGAACAAACATACAAATATACATACCGACAAATGGGAGGCATTACAACTTAGTCCTCAGGAGTAGCAACGCATCCACATTCGAACTCAGAGCAGACTTCCGTCCTAGTTGAAGATGGATGAGGATGTCCATAAGCTGCAGTGACGACTCAACATCACATGGCCTGCATGCACGTTTGCTACTCCTTTACAAGAAAGAAAAACAAAATTATATCCTCAAACATGCCACTGGGGATTCTCCACTACTTCGCAGAAACGTTTAAGGAATATCCCAACGTTATTTACACAGCGTTTCTGTTCAAAGAATATATTGATTGAGACAAAGGGTTTATTTCTTTGAAATAGATCATTATCCTTGACGCGAATTAAAGCATTAGGCAGGCGTGTTTTCGTAGCTGCCGATAATTGGGTAAGTGTTCGGGATTAGAAGCCTGCGGTCAGGCGACTAATGGTTTTATAGTGATATTTTGAACGACTTACTGTTTAATTTATTTTCATACGAAGTTATCTAATTATTAAGCTGCCTTACATTCTTTACGTAAGTAACAGCCTAGTGGTTAAAAATCTAGAGCTCTCACCCCGGTAAATCAGGGTTCAAGTTTCCGTACGCATCTGTAATAGGTATTTAGAAATTATTATGTATAATTTTGACTACATTAAAAAATACATCACTCCCTTTGTCCCTTTGGGAGTTCTCAATAATGTTCTCAAAGGCATGTGAAGGCTGCAAGTCCACACTTGACCAGCGTGGTGGACTATTACCCAAAACATTCTCATTTCTAAGAGGAGACCCGTGCGGGCGCGTAAAAATTTAAAACAAAATGTGGTGATTTTTTTTATAAAAACGGTCCTCTTTAGAGGCCGGCAACGCGCTGGCCCTTGGTGTCGCTCATATCCATAGGCTCCAGGTGATCACTGATCATGAGGTGCCTGTAGTCTGTCTGTTAGTATTAGACTAAAGATATTTTTTTATGTTTTTAACTAACCAGCACTTAAGGTTTATTTTACGTTTACTAAGTGAAAAGCTAGTAACAGTTAGTAAATACCTAATACGGACATAACTTCGAAAATATAAAGTTGCCTACTGGGACCTGAATCCGAGCCCTTTGGAGCAGAAGTCAAACTACAAACTCCTAGGCTATCGCTGTTTCTCTTTCCATATTGCAATTAAATAAATTTTATAAAATTCAAATCCGTACATGTACATGTTAAAGCAATTAAATAACACGTCAATCAACCAAATCCAGTTACAATCCCATACGTAACTGCGACTACAACAAATGTTAATGGTGATTCTGGTTGACATTTCATCGATCATCGCTGTATCCATATAAGAAATCAGACCTATTTTAGATTGGATACGAATGTTTACGGGCTGTAGTGACCACTTCGCATCAGGTGGCATGTATGATCCTTTACTACTTCTTTACAACCCGTAAAAAAACTTAATCGAAAAGATTTTCCATTACGAGGGGAAGTAGGTACCTGTAAAAAATAATTAACACTACATAACATCAATGTTATACTAACGTTGATCTGTTTAGAGGCGAAACACGTATAAGATTAATTAGAAAAACAAGACATTGACACCATAATCGTAATGGTTTTCCGTTTCGGAGCGAAATACCTATAAAAATCATTAGTGGTACTAACAATAACAACGTTATACTAATGATGTTCCGTTTCGGGACGAAATAAGTGTAAGAGTATTCGGGAGTGATATTCCGTTGCAAGAGGAAAAACATGTAAAAAATCATAACTACACAACATCAACGTTATACTAATGATGTTCCGTTTCGGTGAAAATACGTGTAAAAGTTTCACTTTTAACAAGAAATATATCTACATCAAAACTGTTATTCGAATTCGTTCAGTTTCGACGAAACGAAATAAGTGTAAGAGATGTGAAGAAATTGTTGTTTATTTTCTAGTTTTTACTTTTGCGTGTTATCTTTAAGGTGAAGTATCACTTGTTGGTATCACTTACACCTTTTTACATTCCGTAGTTTCCCATAAACGTTAGGTTTTGTTTTAAAATTAAATTAACAGCATACAGGCCCCCTGATGATAAGTGGTCACTGCATTGCATGGACATCCACATCAAACCTCAATTAGGACGGAAGTCCTATCTGAGGTTGTATGTTGATGCGTTCTTACTCCTGAGGACTAAGTTAGATTGTCTCGTGTGCGGTGTCTATGCCTAACTACAGCCTTCGAACGGAAACATAGCGCTCCTCACAATCCTGCTTTACGAGGTAGTGCCCCCGCAGGCGAGCCTTCCACATAAGACTTCTCCACCTGGTTATAAGATTATATCCAAGATTTGCGAAGAGATACCAAAAAACAGCCGGGAGAAGAGACGGCTGGAAAGACAGATAAAAATATGAAGAGATTTCAATCTCTGAGGAAGAAAAACGATATTATAAAATCATAGACAGCAGATACCTAAATTTTTAATTAAAATATATATAAGGATAATATCGATGGTTCAAACAGAATATCGATTAAAGAACCTTAACCTTCTTACTAAACTACAACGAACCTTTACTTCGCACATCACATTCTTTATTGTATTGGTAACAAGCAATACAGCAAGCAAGCAAGCAAGCAAGCAAGCAAGCAAGCAATCAGGTTTTTTGATAATCTACTCCAAATATATGTGGGCTCCTCCACATATCCATCGTACCATCATCATGAACTCATTATTGGCCTACTGCTGGGAACGGGTCTCCTCTCAGAGATGAAAGGGTAGTCCACCACTCTGGCCAAGTGCGTATTGGCGCACTCGACATGCCTCTGAGAACGTTATGGAAAACTCTCAGGTGTGCAGGTTTCCTCACGATGTTTTCCTTCACCATTAAAGCGAGTGACAATTAATATACACGACTCACCATAGCGGGGTCAAGATCCTTAACTACTAGGCTATTACTTATTTGCTATCATATAAGTGTGTAGTTATAGGAAATATTCGTTTTTTTATATTAACAGAATAGCAAACGTCCGAAACCTCCGAACGGATGTTCTACCTGAGGTTGTATGTGGATGTGTTGCTTCTCCTGGGCACTAAGTTCGAATGCATCCTATCCGGTGGCTTCTGCCTGACTTCACCATGCGTTAAACCAATTTTAGCTTTAAAATAAAAATGAAAGCAAATGCTAATGAATTAAATTAATCGGACTCGAATCTAATTAGAGAAAAATGTTTAGCGGCGGAGATAAAGGTTAGGTTTAATTTTTCCGGTCCCAGGGCACATTTCGAACAGCTTCCCTGTGAAATTATTTTTGTACTATACATTGTATTTCGAAGTTGGGCTCGTGGGATACTCTTTATTGTAGGGGTTTGGTCACTGCTGGTGTTCTGTTTGGGATTAGCCCTGAGCACCACTCAAAATCTTATTAGCGAGCTGTTGAGTATCGGTGAATGTCTGGCGGAAAGGAATTCTTCGTATATTCTTCTGAGTTGCAGCGGATACTGTAATACCCACCCATGATACATGTAATTCTAGTGTGAGTTATGAGTGCGAGTACGAATCGTTATTTAAAAAAAGATAAATACAGGTTCTGAATACAGGTACCCCATCAGAAAAAGGAGACTCAGAATACACCAGACTGACCCAGTGCAGATTTTTGACCTACATATGCCTTTAAGGATATTTTGAAGAGCTTTCAGGCATCCAAGTTTTCTCAACATTAATTCTTTACCTTCAAAGCATGTTTCTATTATGCATACAACTTCGAGTATCAACTTTGAAATTAGAGGTGTATGCTGAGATTAGAATCCCGACCCATCGGAGAGATAGACAGATTTAAAACCACAGAGCGGTCACTAGATACTTGTTACTTAAATTAAAATATGTGCGAAGAGGGTTGAAACTTAGACCTAGATCTATCAATTGTGGCAAATTAAAACTTGATAGCAAAATGTTGGAAATATTTTTTTACTTGAGCGACGGATTTGAGTGACGCTTTTCAAGTTAAATTTCAATTTAATGTTTCATGTTCATATCCCATATCAAAAAATTTAATGCCAGTTTGTATTTGTAAACCAAAATTTTATTTAGGTCAGAATAAACAATTAAAGTTTCAGAATTTTTCATGAATTGTAATTTCACGGTAATGATTCCATGTAGGTATATAAATTTCATTATAAATATATTTTTGGCAATTACGTCTCGAACTTCGAAGGTCTGTTCGTAAATATACAAATATAAAAGCCAGTGAGGCCCTGAAAATGTCATAAAATATTGACTGAGAATGCGCTCTCATCGGATAATGGTTAAATATAAGTATTCGTATTATGTAGAGTTCTTAACTTATCAACGAAAATATCTAAATACATGCGGACAAAGTCGCGAGCATTATTTAGTCCTTTATACAATGAACTCAAATAAAGTGATATAACAATGATTTTCGGTTTTTCGCTTCTTTCTACCACAAGTTTCTTACACGCTTATAAGAGTATATGTCTCCTTCCCAGAAACTACCCCGTAAGTTATGAAAGTGAAAGAGATTTTAATGTGAAATTGTATTTTGTTGAGCCATAATAATATATTTTACTGCTTAAAAGTTTCCGTTGACTTGAAGGGGTACTCTTCTAGGTTTGAGATGAATCATCGTTAAATATTGATCATCGTTTGGTTATCTGACAGGAATTAGGGGGCCCATGTAGATCGCGGGACCCGGGCACGTGCCTAGAGTGCCCAGTGTAAAAGAGTGGACTGTATTTACACGTTCTTTATCAGATTCATTAATAATTGCATGTTTATGCTTTTTTAGCCATAAGAACGCCAATTGTATGCATTTAAATATTTGTATTAATTTTTTAAACAATTTTTGAATACTGTTAAGGATGAACAAGAACCCAAAAAGAATGATATAAGTAATATATTGCTTATTACAAAATTAAGTTTCTTCCAGCAGCCCTCGGAAAGTAGAAGATATAATATTATTTTACTAATATTATATATACTAAAATATATGTATATGTATACAAGTCTAAATAAGTAAATACATGAAAATAAAATGTACATTATGAGTAAAAATTGTGTAAATGTAAATTTATAATACAACACATAGATAAATAATGCTCTTTAACTGCTTGGCTTGAAGAAATAGTATTGTTATTTTTTATCTCAAAAAAAATGCAAATGAGCATGCAGGACACCTGTTGCTACTAATGAGGACTAAGTTGGATTGCCTCTTACCCGGTGTCCTCTACCTAACCACACCCTTCAGACTGAAACACAGCAGTTCTCACACTGCTGCTTTACGGCAGAAATAGGTGCAGCGGTGGTGGTGCCGCAGGCGAGTCTTTGACATAAGGTCTACCACCATCAATTGTTGATAAATATTGTATTGTGTGTTTATAGTTTTTGTTTCTTTGTTGTACAATAAGGATAATTTATTGTTATTTTTATTATCCATTACCTCGAGATATTTCTCAAATAGAAAATCCCGGACACACCGACAGATAAAAAATAGTTCTACGGACCCATCGATCCTACTTAATTTTTTTATAATGAAACAGGGAACCCTAAGAAGTTTGAGAAACTTAAAACCGACCTAACCTAACCCAACAGAAATCAAATGTAATTACCGCATTAAGTGCACGCTACATTCTCGCTTCTGATTAAAAGATTAGATCCGCTTGACCCAGATATCGTTCGACTCGAATCCGTCGAAGCTAAAAACTAATATGAGTAATGCGCCGTCATAAGTCTTACCGCTTAATCAGAAAAAAGTGAGAAGGTAACGAAACACAATTCATATTGTCCTCAACAAACGGCGCACGATATGTAAATGTATGGGGCGAGTAATTTATTATTAAATAATCGCCAGGTCTGAAAAAGCGGCCAGTCGCGTGAGGTCTGTTTATATGTGATGGGGTTTCGTTGATAGGCGACAGCGGGAAAGCTTTGATAGTACACAAATGTTATCCGTAATGTTACATAATAGTATGTAAAGTTTATTTCCCTGCATTTGGCTGACTTGACAGTCGATACCTTAAACCCTATTAATTGAGTAGGTAGAATTTTATAACCATGGCTCAGCTGCGGCGGAAGCACCATTGTTTCTATTAGAGTGAGCTATTATCATGTTTCAGTTTGAGGGTTGTGGTTAGGCAAAATACTGGACAGAAGACGTTTCATCTCAGTCCATAAGGGAAGCAACCCAGCACGATGTCAACACAGAGCTTCGGTTCTATTTGGCCTCGTATATGAATGTCCATGGGATGCAGGTAGCCTGTAATTTTAGGTGGAGCCATAGGAATATAAATGCACGATACGTAATAGGTCAATCACGATGATGACTATGATGATTTACAACGATATAGTTATATTATACCGCTTCTCTTTACCATAGTACCATCACCGATACAAAACGAGAGCGGTTTTACCTTCCAGCAACTTACGCCCACTTCCGTGGCGAGTCGCCACTCGTGACTGCGAACGGTGGATTGGCTCAACCTCCGAATGATCGATAAACTTCACTCTAATTAACTTATAATTGTACGTGACGTATTTATTTTTTTACGACCCCGCTAACCTGTCGTGACTAATACGGTGTAATTGTCGGTTCTTTAAACCGGAATAAGGGATTAAAATAAACGTGTAACAAAAGTAATGTTACTTTAAGTGAAACGGCAAACGTTGACGGTTTACGTAAAATGAATTGGTACAAGCAACTTAGAAGGTTGCTGAGGTTTTTCACACAAGCCAAGTTTAAACTATGTAGCTGTAAGCACTGAAAATCTGGAAGAAAATAAGAAAAAAAGGAAAAAAAAGACTTACATATAACAATATTTATTTGAAACTATTTACATAAATGTATCATCAACCCATATTCGGCTCACTGCTCGGCACGGTCTCCTCTCAGAGGGTTAAGACCATAATGCATCACGCGGGCCAAGTGCAGATTAGCAGATCTCACCTGCCTTTGAGAACATTATCGAGAACTCTCATGCATGCAGGTTTCTTCGCGATGATTTGCTTTATTCACGTAATTTTGAAAAATTAAGAAAGGATAATATTCCGAATTTATATATGGCGAAAAATATCGCGCTCAGCCTATACCGGAGTCAGCAAATAGTAATACCGACCACTGGTTTTCAGACAAATCGCACAGTTCGGACGACATAGCAAGTGGCCTTATATAATGTCATGTTTGATGGTGACTCTACATTTTATGTCGAAGGCTCGCCTGCAGCGGCTCCACCGTAGCACCTATTTTTGCCGTATAGCAGCAGTGTGAGAACTGAGAGTTAGGACGGACGGACAAGAGGCATTCCAATTTTGTCTTCATGAATAGGACTTTCGTTCTAGTTGAGGTTTGTTGTGGATGTCCATGGGCTGCAGTGAACACTTAACATCAGGTGGCCTACATGCTTGCTATTAACAAAAAAAAATGCGCAATTCTAAACAGTGAAAATTGACATTGTAAAGACAACAGAATAATAGAAATATAAAAGATAAAGTATATAGGTAAAGAAATATAAAGTAAATAACAGTAACACAACTCGTATGTAGTATATTACCTGAGATTGTTATGAATCAAGACAACATGCGGGTTTATAGTTTATTGGCCAAAATTTCGTGTACTTATATGCAGCCTATTATACGTTATAGAGACGTCACAAACTTATGGGATATCCGATATATACATACATATATGAGATTCAACGTTATCCAGGTGACGGTCTGTCTGTGTGACAAGTTCCGTTTGATTCCATTCGAGGGTCAACTGGTGGTTAAGTTATAAGTTTATAGATGATAGTCTAGTCGTTAGGAATCTAGACCTCTTTTATATTAAAGGAGTAGCAAACGACCATGCTAGCCACCTAATGTTAAGTGGTCAATACTCATGGACATTTACATCAAACTTCGAATAGTTTCGAAATCATATCTGTTGTGGAATGTGAATGCGTTACTACTCTTGATGACTGAGTTGAAATATCCTGCTGTCCTGTGTATTCTGCCTAAACACAAGTGCATGAAATATAACAGTGCTCACACTGCTGCTTTACAGCAGAAATATGTGGTGCAACGGCGCCGCCGCTGATGAACCTTCGAAATTAGACAAGGTGCGACCAGCTCAGTATATTTAGGCCAAAACCCTCATTTCTTTGAGAGGAGAGCAGTGGCACAACAATGTGTTAATGATTAATAATACAAGTTTCGAATGGTTTGAGAAGCGTGTAGATGTTTAATTCTTCTTCTTTAATAACACCAATTATTGATCACTGTATATTAATTCTAAGCTTTTCAATGTTAATAAAATAGCAAACGAGTTAGCAGGTCACCTGGTGCTAAGTGTTCACTGCAGGCCATGGACGTCCACGTAAAACCTAGGACGAAAGTCCTATCTGAGGTCGTATATGGATGCGTTGCTACTCATGAGGACTAAGTTGGAATGCGTCTTGTCCGGTGTCACTCGCCTAACCACACCCTTCAAACCGAAACACAGCAGTTCTCACGCTGCTGCTTTACGGCAGAAATAGGTGCAGCGGTGGTGCCGCCCCTGCGAGCCTTCGACAAAAGACTACCATCAAAATTCCACGCATGACCTCAAATAGGACTTCCTAGCACCAGTTGGGGTTGCATGCGGATGTCCACGAGCTGTAGTGAGCACATTAAGTGTTACAAGGTGTGCTCATTTGCTCTACAAAAAAAAGTGTTCTCTCTTTTTAATCGACTACAACCTAAAAGTGACGAACGTATAGCTTCGAGAAGCTTCGGCTGTCATTAGACATGCTGCAACTGAACATCTTGCCTGTTCAATTTGCATAGCGAGCTTTATAAAATTAAATTAGAGAAATACCGGGCCTTGTTAAGATGTTTATGTCTAGATGATTAAGACGACGATGAAAAAGTTTAGCCCTTAAAATCTGGTCATCTCTGGTTTAAACTATGCAAGTTATATTTCAATCCATTCCTTCTAAATTTCTTGCGTGATAGGCAAATTGACAATGATTTGAAAGAAACCTCTGATATTGGAAAAATCAACTTGAGTAACTTTGTTTATATAAATAAATTATGTACCTTCTTTTAGAAATAACGACAATAAGCAAATAAGAAGCAAAATATTTTATTGGCGCCGTTAATTAAAACATACAGATATAAAATTGCGTACCAAATCCATAGCAAACGGGGAGAGCGGGCATAGAGCGTTATCAAAAACTTCTCTCTAACACAAAACACTTGAGAGTTCTTTCTTTCAACATTATCTTTAACTCGAATCTCTTTATGGTTGAAACGTCTAATCCATTTTCTCTTTTTATCTCAAGACAAGGGAAAAAAGGCAAACCGGTTTGAGTCTTTTGTCCGCGACCTCTGATAACGGTGACCTTTCATCTCAACGTTTATTAAACGAAAATACACCTGTGCAGTCGTCGGATGGTCGGGAGATTTCATTAAATCCAATGGAGGTAGGGTAATTGGAATCGTCTGAGTAATTTTGCTATGTGTTTTTTGTTTTAGATTTATCCATGTGTGTTTGTGTTAAGAAGATTTTCGGTTTTTCTTCGATAACGTCTCAAGAAGTTCTAGGTCTTCGCTAAGCACTTTATACTGTACTTCTCATTTACCCTGACTGAAGCGTTAACAAGTTTTGCATTTATTTGTTTAAATTCGCGCCCTCACTGTCCGGTATGTAACTATTGTAAAACGATTTTAAAGTAGTTCAATAAAGTATTTGTTATTATTTTAGGTGTTTCAGTGTTTCATGTCACCGGTACATTAATTTTTCCATGTGGTTCGTAATTATGAGACAGCAATTCGTGAGAGCAATATTTATTTAATTTCGTGTTAATATTTAACTATTTATAAAAAAAGCTGTTTTTGTAAGATAAATAAAATATACTATATATATATAATATTACTTAGATACTACAGTGTTTGAAAATATTATATATACAGATTACTATATTATTATTGTTATACAGAATTAAAAATTTTGTTAAAATTAAAAACCATCTAATATTTTGTAAGTTGCATAATAAATATTGTTTTATGTTAATGAAATCATTAATTTTCTATTTCCGATAAGAATTTCTATTGCGTAAATATGGGAAAAACTACAAAAAAGTGCAAAAAAAAAATTAAGCCAAACAAATTAAATTAAATCTGTGAATTTAAATGATAACAGTTCCAAGGCTCCAAAACAGAGTTTTGTTTTAGTCAAAAATTTTAAAAATTTCTCAATTTAAAAAAAAATCTAGGCCTTTAAATTATTTTGCTGATAATTTAGCTAACGCTTTGAAAGCTGTCGTGTCAGGTGTTTCATTGAGAAAACTGCTGCGGCGTACGGAGTGCCTATAGCTACAAAAAACTGGACCAGCAGCTGTTTTTTTCTGATACTGAACAATTTATCAAAGGATATTTTGGAAGTATTAAGTAATTATTCATCGAAAGATTTAAAACTGTTCTTGTCATAATTATTTTGTAAGTAAAAATATAACTGTATTAATACTTGATAAACAACTTTTGATACTATGAATAAATTAATTTATATAAATGAGAAAAAAAACTAAACCTAAATGTTTCAGTCAATTTTATGTTCTATAATTTGGGACATACCTTATGAAACACCCGTACATGTTGCTTCAAACTGTTCCATAAATAGGACCATGAATACTTATCTTTTTATTTATTTAATTTATTAATATTTAACAGCTAAAACCTACTTTATAAAAATTGTTATCGCTTCAGCAGATATCAGGTAAACAATTAACATGAAAAATTTAAATTTACTACTACTACTTTCTTTTAAATAATATAAAATACACAACTCCTATTCATAAAGTGCTCCACAATATAGCCCTTACAGGTAGATTTAAACTACTTAAAATTCGTTTGCAATAGGTAGATAATAAGCTAAACTTTGGATTAGCATAAGTATATATCTCAAAAATATGAAACAATCGCAATGAGACACGTTACCGTTTTACTCAAAGAAACAATTTTTTTTTCATGCAACCTGATACGGGCATATACTTAATCTATTTTTTTCCTCTAGATTTTTAAGTATTTACAGAAATAAATTAATGTTATCAATATTTTCGTTATTAACAATTATAAATATAATACTGAATAAGTATACAGAAATATAGTACTGAATAAGTTGAAAATTATTTGTAATTTAGATTTTTATTACATGTTTCATAATCTAGGACAACGTTCCATATTATGGCCCTTTACCTTATCCCTCTAGGCCGGCAGCTCCTTTTACCATCTTTGAAGCTCGAACCTTCACTGACATCAACGCAATACAATAAGCGCGACTCTTATCACCCTTACGCGTACACTCCACGTTTTAAAATGGAATATTTTTTTTATTTTATTTAACAAGCCACAAACAAA
>DWKW01000907.1:0-14172 GCA_018250115.1 Doberes anticus
TTTAGGAAGGTGCCTCTTATGCCAAACTTTTCAAGCTTACGTATTAGAGTGGGGATAGGTACGGTATCGAAAGCTTTCGAAAGGTATCGAAAGGCATTAAGTACCCTAAAGGATTTTTTTTGGTTAGTAGTTATAAAAATAAGTATGTCTGCTCTAAAACACGTCAAACACGTTCACGATTGTTATCGGCAACATAAGTTAAAATATAAGAGGCGTAAAAGCGATTTGATATTTCGACGACAGTATACTAATTAGACTAAGAATACATAACTCACCAACCTGACTCGGTATTATAGGACCAATGATTTATTTAATATGATTTATTTAATGATACTAGGAACTGTTTCGTATCACGCGCGACCCTACGCCGCCTACGCTTTGTATGACATAGTGGCATGGCATAGTGCTCAAAATGTCGATCCGCTGTTTTGAGCGTTGTAGATTGCCAGCGGAGCAGAAATTCAAATGATGAATTTAGAATTCTGCTTCTGGTCTGGATGCGCCCATGGCGCGACAAAGGTGCTCCTAGAGTGGGGATATAATTGTGAAGCTAAGCGTTAATTGTAAAGGGACTAGATTGCAGTTACAACCACCACAGTTGTATAAAAAGAAATACAATATTAATTCTGAACTATATTTTAACATTAAAGACTACGCGAGTGAAGCTGCGGGCGGAAAGTAAGTATGTAACAGAAACACTCGATAATCAATCATCTTATCTAACCCATTGTTAAAGTTCGCTATAACAATGGGTAAGATTAGATCTATCAATCAATATAATAACTATCGGTTCAGTACTTTCCAAACATACACGCCTTGACTATAGTCGAATTCAGTGTCTTTATTTTAGATAATTGTACAATTTATCAAGGTAATATTTTTGTAAAGTGTATTTTTTTTTGCATTTTTTAAATAAGTAAAAATTAGACTTTCGCGTTTACAGATTTACCTGTAATCATACTTTTTCCTTATTATGTGCCAGGTTTTATCTTCATGTGTTTGTATTTTTTGTTTAATTTAAATAAATTCTATGTACTAAGTTATGAATTTTCATATCTTATTTTGTCTGAACTAACTTAATTATTTCTATTACAGCAATGCCGTCACCGCCGTATTTTCCACATCATCACCACCCGCATGGTCATCCGCCGCCGCCACCCCACCATCCTCATGGCCACCACCCGCCGCCACCGCATTATTCACCGGCGCCGCATCACCCGCCACCGCCACACCAGCATGATGGCCACCACCCGCCACCGCCGCACCACCACCATGGGCACCATACGGCTCCACCGCACCACCATCATGGCCACCATTCACACCACCACGGACCGTGTTAAGTGCTGAACCAATAATATTTTAAATAATTACTATCTCAAGTATCTTATCGGTGTTAGTGACGCCTATAAATTGAATAACTTTAAAGTTTGCTCTTAACTTAACACTTAAGTGTTTTCTGTACTTCACTTAAGAAACTATGAGATAAAATTATAAGTAAATTTGCATACCTTATCGAAACTTACCTTACCCTATCAAGATTGCAGAATTTATTCGGTGAATACGCAATAGAAAAATAAAACTATTCGCCTTTGCTTGCCTTGCCGCTGTAGGTTCTTGTATAGAAATGCTTTTGAGAAGACACGTCGTTCTGGCGAATTGACGCAAAAGGAATCAACAATGAAGAAGAAAATAAGAGAAACAGTGGTAATTGGTAAATGTCTATTTTCTAATGGCTACATTTAAAAGGCAATGTATTCGTAATTGTATCATATGTGCACAAACTACCAAACTAAATGATTTTATAAAATATCTTTTCATTTTATTTCTTTACCAATACCCAAAAAAGAACCAGACACGAATATTTTGTAACTTGTTACGGTAGTGGAGTCTTATGTCGAAGGCACCACCCTGGCACCTATTACTGCTGTAATGCAGCAATGTGAGCAGTGCTATATTTCGGTTTGAAGGTTAGGCAGGTAAGGTTAGGAAAAAGAGACTATTCCGTTAAAAAAACAAACCTAATATCCATTAGTAATACGAAATCGATTACACGTAGAAAAAACTTTTACGTTTTAAACTCATACCCTGTACTTTGTAAAGTTGTATCTGTCTGGCAAAGAGAAACCGCGAAACATTCCACTCAAACAATATCAATCTGTTAAGAATTGTTTAGAGTTTTTCATCGTCCGTTTGTTTTGAAATTTCCACAAAGCGGTGAACGCTATTTACTTATTGCGCTTCGTTTACTTACAAGGTATTTAGGTTCGTGTCGTCTGTTCTCGGTTTCGTATTTGGAAAATGGAATTTTCCTGTCGGGAAAAAGATGGGGCGGTATTCCCAATCGATTCGTAAAAGGATGTTTGTAATGGCCGTTTTGTTTACACTGCTCTTTCAGTTTTTCTACTCGAGTGGGCGCTTGCTCGATTTTCGTGTGTCGTTATTAGCTTATGAGAGATTCTATATATTTCACTTAATGTTATGGACAGTTTTACATTTTTTTGATTAAATCATGCTTGCAGTTGTATAATTTACGTACCTACTTCAAATATTGTGAACTACAATATTAAATTAATAGTGATTGATTAAGAATTTCGACCTCCTGTTCCTGAGGGTCGGGGTTCAAATCCCGGCACTCACCAGAAATGAGAAATGGGTAAGTAATGATAATATTGAAAATTTATGAAAATCACTGATAAAAGGCTGTAATTAAATAACACCCGTCTGCTCTCGTAATCAACTCGGAATTGATATATTGTTTTATATATCAACCAATTTCTTTTCTCACAGCTAAAGCTGACGCTTGTAAATTTCACATATTAATAACTGGTTAAACTCGTAACTCGTAATTTTGTATGTCTTATAAGTCTAGCTCATAAAACTACCAATTGAATAATTAAGCTTGCAATTTAAGGTTAAATTTGTACGAGACTTTCAGCGTAGATGTGGAGCAGTACCACGTAGTTGCTTTAATTTTATATTGAGGTCAAAAAAATGGCAAGTGACAGAACCTACTTATTATATTGCATCTTGCATTTTAGACTGAAAGATTATTAGGAGGACTTTTTGTTAGGACCACTAAATTGTTAAACAGGCTGTGTATCGCGTCCGTCAAGAATTCCACTAAAACCTCTGTTGCGTAGGGCTTTCTTCGAGAGGCGGACGCCAAACTATTTTACGGGCCATTGCTCCTAGATATTTCGTGTAATTTCTTTAACGTTGGCTATTCTGGTCCCTTCTCCTCACTATGTCATGTTGGAGTAGTCTACATAAAAATAAATTAGTCATTTGATATTGTTATAGAACCGATACTTATTTATTTCCAGCGCATATGACACGATCATAATCGGATTATTTGTTTCATTAACTGCGTAACTCCAAGGGTTACTAAACATTATTATTACGCTTTGATTAACTTGGTATGTATGTTTGTAACGGAATCTTTGAACATGATTTTGACCTCCTTCAAAAAGTCGGATTAATTCACAACATTGCACATTTATAAAGTCCGATGACACAGCAATAAAAAAAAAATTGTTTAAAAAAAATAAAGAGAACGCTTAAATAGAAAAGCTAACTAAAAATAGAAAATAATTTTCAATAAAATTAAATAGCGGGAAAAACAAAAAAAAAAGTTTTTTTATTGTAAAAAAGAGCGTGCGGTATCTTTTATATATATTTTCAAATTCAAAAAGTAGGCAGTGAAATTAATTAACCTGCTTTAATTTATTTAAGTTACGTATTCGCGAGATGATTACTTAGGATAATTTTAATTGAAAGAAATCTATAAAAAGACGAGGAAGTTAATGAGAAACCTGTTCCTGATCGACGTTAGAAAAATATCGGCTATTCCTTGGCTTTTAAATTATTTTTATAAGCTTTTCGGTAATTAGGATAAAATGAACAATTAAAGTTACTTCTACTCACTTGCGCTGAAAATCGGGGATGTCAGCTTAAGATTTTTATTACTTTGATTTTACTTTAGAGTTTACCGGAATTTATACCAATTAATATGCTAGATAAAATTTAACTGAAGTTTCAAAGAACATCCCTACTAATATTATAATTGCGAATGTAAGTTTGTTTGTTACGCTTTCACGCCAAATCTGCTCAACTGATTATCATGAAACTTTGTACACATATTCTTAGAGGTATTGAGGTAGAGAGAAAGGACATAGGACACTTTTTATTTTAAAAAATATCTTTGTAAAAATTATATTTGGTTGTATATCAAAAAAAATGTTAATGTCTTATTGACTATAGCTTCAGGTATTTTTTTATTTCATGTTATTTTGTTCTGTCACTTATAAGCAATAAGCTAAAACTATTTCAATTTTTAAGATTAGGTGCTGGTTAATTGTTTTAGTTATTACTCGCTGCTTCGAGTTCTTTATAATGTATATTTCCTATAGCAGGGGTGCAGTTAGAAAAACCATGCTCCTCTCACGGTCAACTATACGAGTATATAGTCTGTTCGCGTGTGTCTAATGCCCGAAATTTACACATTTTTGCACCAGACGGAAAAATTTACACCATAGTACGCAAAAATATTCTAGAACTAGAATAATACTCTGCATTTTATCATTTTAAATTGTTACAATTCAAAATTACTTATTTTTGTTGTTCAACGCGAACGAAGCCGCGGATAGAAGCTGGGTAAAAATGTATTGATTTTGAAAAATATCTGTACATATTAGTATTTCACAGTACAACAACGTGAGACATAAAATAAGGAAAATACGTCTTGAGACAACGGAAGCAGGATATTAGGAGTAAGGGCCTCTTCCTGACCGGACTGTTCACTTATTGACCGCCGCTTGAAAAAACACTGCCAGTCTTTTTTTTTATTAGACGGTATTTTGCCTTAACCTTTATTAATTGGCGTAAACGGCCAATTTTCGTTTATAACCATGTTGGTTTTACAGAACTGATTACGTTGTTATACCTTTTATTTCATGTATTTCCTCAGTTCCTCCAGCGTGTTTCCTAAAGGATTATTATTATTTTTATTTGAGCATAGAAATTCATCTGCGATATTAAAATAACCAGAAAATAATTAATAAAATAGTATTTTATAATACAATTTACAATTTAAAAAAAAATAGCGTAAATTAAAGATGTTTTGGAACGAAATCAACAAAATTCAGTACAGACTGCTGATTCAGATTACTCGCATGCTTACTCATAGGATAAATAAAAGTGAATGAAATAAAAAATATATATAGTAGTGCACTTTATGAGAATTCCTGACGTAGTTGTTTTTTATAAAAAGTTTAATCCACATATCCCATTGTGTTTGAATAAACATTTCAATCGAGAGGTTTTTCATTCGCAGTGGTTATTCAACCGGACCGGCACATTCGCTCTTTTTTACGCTACACTGATTTTCGATGAATGAACTGCGGTACGAATATTAGAGTTCACTTCACCCTCAATACCGTGCAGGTCACCGGCACCATACAAGGAAATAGGAACCAATGAAATATTGACATTGCGACTGTGTGGAAGAAATCGGAAAGACTCTCTTAATCTCGCTGAGTTAAAGATACTTTGCATTCTTTTTTCAGACTTTAAAAAGAGGAAGGTTCTCAATTCGATATTAATTTTTTAACTTAATACTAGAGTTCCGCATATGATATTGTCGCTGCATATAATCAATAAAAATAAGCCAGTTTTGCAGCACCGGTTTGAATGGCAGATTTGATCAAAATATATCGTTGAAATAAATAATACTTGGGCAGTAAAAATACTTATTAAAAAAGGTATATTTTGATTGTAAAAAATACTATATAATTGGTTTTAGGTTCGTCTCAAATTTTGCTTGCTCAAATTTATTTACACTTAGCCTTATATTCTACGGTTCATGCTGTCCCAGTTTATCAGTTTCACAGATGTCTGATCAGCTTAGTAGTTTTTGCGTGATTTGTGAGCAAAAATAAAAACAGACAAATCAAGTTAAATGGAATACATCTATTTGCTTTGTCCGAGGCAGATAGACCTTTTATCTTTGATCCAAAGGATAAGAAAATCAGCCTATCCTTTATTTAGCAGTGGGATAATATGAATTGGGATGATGATGATGATGAAATTTGGTTAAAACTTTATGTTAAAATATTATCTTTGGACAATGGAAAATGAATGTTTAATCGAGCTGTCATTCAGTGACGTTAAAATATGTCACGAGAAGTTATCTTGACAAGTTCGTGGGAAACTTGAGACACCTGTCTTACATTTCGATGTAACATTCTTGTACTCGTACATTTTCGTATTATTGTTTAGGTAATGTGATATTTTTTTTTTTACTTAAATCATTGTCTCATTTGTAGAGTTTTATTTTCCTTTTTTTGATCTTCATTAGTCTGTACAAACTTTTTATTTAGAAAAATTAAGAACCCCTTGTTGTATTTGTGGTTCTAAAGCAAGGTAATGAATGTACCTGATTACCTGAGGTCCATATTAGGTCTCCTACTCTTCGTGCGCTGCGGCCACTGCTTAATAACTTATTGTTTCGTCAATAGCTATAGCTATTGGCGATGTCACGGGAAGGACCTATTATTATCCCTATGATTGATTTTAAATTTTCTTGTCCTCATATAATGTAAAAAATCTAATGTAACATTTCACTGTCTTGTCAGTTAAAATATGTATATCTCTAAGATATAGATTTATGTAATAAACATAACTATAGTCGAAGGTTCAGTTCAGAGACCCTTAGTGTATACTTAGGTTTAAATTAGTTCTGGCTCAGATTATATGAGTCTCTAGAGATGTGCTCGAAAAGGATCTTCAGAACTTATTCATTTAAAAATTCATAAGGTTCTAGAGAACTTGTATAAGCCCTGAGTGAGTTGAAAATAAAGTTATTTAATTTCACCTGCATGAACATGTAACATGACATGGATATGGATAAAATATATAAATGGAACATGTATAGAATCTGTTTGTGTAACGTAAGTGTCCTGCAGCTGTTTACTATACTATTATACAAAGTATCGTGGCTTTGTACGTTGGGCGTTGAAAATATTTCTTTTAACTATTTTTATCTTAAACGAGTTGCAAACGAGCCTGCAGGACCTGAGGCTAAGCGATCACTACAGTTCATGGACCACCATCATCCACATCCAACCTCAAACACTACCTGTATATTCCCTGCCCTATTTAGAGGCATCGAAAAGTGATACAATTTATTTAACAAATTTTACCCACGATAATTTTGTAGTAAAAAATTTAAAGATCAGTTTAAAAGCATTTGAGTAAACATTGCCGTAAATTCGACAAAACAAGATCGGTCGAATATAACTTGAGATACCGCTTGAAACCTCCTTAGTGAGCGTCGTCATATATTCGGGAGATCAATTCAAATGTTTATTTTTGTCACTCGTATGCGGCAATATTGTTGCGAGCAGAAGTATAGTTTGTATATTTTACAGTACTTCATTCATTTGCTTTAAATTAAAGTAATCTCTGCAGCCTACGGGGCATCCATATCCAACCTCCAATAAAACTAACGTGCTATATGAAGTTGTAAATATATGCGTTACTACTACTGAGTAAGTCTGCCTAACAGCACGCTAAACACAGCAGTGCTCAGACTGTTGCTTTACGGCAGAATTAGGAGCAGCGGTGGTACCGCCGCTGGCGAGCCTCTACCACTCGACGTTAGACTCTACCACACTTTTGATTGACTTTAAAGCGTTGTACAGTTTTAGTACAAAAGGAAAATTCACAAAAGTGAACGACTATACTAACATTTCTTTATTTCATTGGCGTATTTTCTTACAAAAAGATATCTGTTTTCACAACAAAATGTTGAGTCGGGCGTTTTCACTGTAGTCCTTCGAGACTGTACATACATCTGACTTAAGTTTAAGATAATGTCGGCGATATGTGCTACCACTACGTTTAAAAATTTATGAAGTCAACGAAGTTGTATTTAATAAAGCAGATTTCAGTAAAACTTAAGTCCATTGAATTTTACGATTTATCTTCTTCTGTCCTTATTAAATACATAACGGGGTGATTTCCGCATATTGAACATATTTTTGAAAATTATACTGTTGTCGACTATTTAGGGGATTGTATACAAAGTATGTCTTTTTTATTTTTGCCTCTATGTTCGATTTTTCGCCAATAACGCACAAACTGATCAAAAGATTTTTATGATACTTTTATAGTTTGAAGATCGGTACAATCGAACCAAAGATACAGCTCTCTTTCTCACTCGAGATCTTTCTCTTAGACAGATATGTAGTTTATACTCGGGATGTCAATTTAATTGTCTTCTTTTGTTTTTTTACTCGGCGGCGAGAGGCTCCCGGGCGGTAATCTAGTTTGAAATTAAGCAAGAACCTTATATATATTATATTTTTGGTACTTCCACTTGTTCACCTTGACAAACAAATAAATAACGCTTCAGACTCATAACCCCATTCTGGCTCTGTTTCGACAGTGCCGTGGACACACATAAAACAAGCACACAAACACCCAGATCTGATTCAATAAAAATAATTATTCAAATTTCTGTCCCGTTTTGAATCAAACCCTGGAATCTCCTAACGGCAGACCGGTTCGTTAACTACTGCGCTATACGGGTCATCGACGTCGACGTTATTTTTTTTTCTAATGTCACACACTGTGGGCTCTATCGGCCTTTACAGCTCCGCAAAGTTTTTTCCACATGTAATATATTCCTATTCCTTCTCATACGTCAAGTTGAAAATATTTTACGAAAAGAGAAGCTACATTTGTATCGAACTTCTATCATGTATTTTCTGGCCTTAAAAATGCATGAAATAAAACACCAAACAAAGACTATCGAATTTCACAGCAAAACATTTAAAAGCGCCTTTTCCTTTGTTCCAAACGCAAAATATTTTTAGGTAGGCAGAAGTCCACTGCGTGTTAAGTGATGTCCGCCTTTTAAGCACATAATAAATTAATGTTAATTCTACAATACTATAAACTAGTAATAGATCATTTTATGTATATTGAAGATCTTTTTGAAAATAATAATTATAAGTAACAAAAATAAGTAATTTTGAATTCTAACAATTTAAAACGATAAAATTTTTGTATACTATGTTGTATGTTGTATACTAAAAATTAAAAACAATGCGTAATAACTAAAACAATAAACTGGCACCAAACCTCAAAAATTGAAATTGTTTTAGTTGGTATTGCTTATAAGTGACAGAGCAA
Organism: Doberes anticus; assembly: GCA_018250115.1. NCBI lineage: Eukaryota > Metazoa > Arthropoda > Insecta > Lepidoptera > Hesperiidae > Doberes > Doberes anticus. Next base: position 9,196 of record DWKW01000907.1, read on the forward strand.
AATAACATGAAATATACAAAAATAATAAGGTATTAATTTAAAGGCTTTGAATTTGCTCGATTTTCACATTTTTTGACAAACAATCATGTCTGTCAAATTTTTTTATTTATTTATATTTTTTAAATAAAAAGTATCCTATGTCCTTTCTTATACCTCTAAGAATATGTGTACAAAGTTTCATGATAATCGGTTAAGTAGTTTTGGTGTGAAAGCGTAACAAACAAACTTACATTCACATTTATAATATTAGTAGGGATTAGTAGGGATGTTTGAATTATAAGCATCAGAACTAGTAATCCAGCTTGACCTCTCTGTAGTATTATTATAGTAGTGTTATGATGGTAGAGTCTTACGTCGGAGGCTCGCTTGCGGCGACATAACCGCGGCACCCATTTCTGTAAAGCAGTAGTGTGAGAATTGATGTGTTTTGGTTTGAACGGTTCGGTTAGGCTGAAGACACTGGACAGGAGGCAACTTAGACTTCAGGAGTAGCAATGCCTCCTGATAGGGCTTCCGTCCTAGTTGAAGTTTAATGTGCATGTCCATGGGTTGCAGTAACCATTTAACATCAGGTCGCCTGTTTGCTCGTTTGCTATTCCGACAATGAATAAAAAGTATAAAAAATATGTGCCTTTATGTACCAGTGGCTCGAATAAAGTGGTTTCGTACCTACTACATACTTTGTATAATTTCACTGTATGTAAAATGTAAATTTGATTTACTGATTTAATCCAACCTTCATAACTGACACTTGAAAAAATGAGTAAATTAACTTCCCTTTAGAGGAAATAAACATTTTTCTGTGCCACAAAAATAATTTGCTTACCTGAATGAGATAAATCTATTCCATAAATTCATTCCAAGTTCGAGTCAGCCAATTCGCTTTATTAATTACTCAAGTCTAGCGGCAAAATAATCACAATTAAGTATTCAGATTCGGAAGTGCAGTATCGTGTCGTTGCAACGGCTAGGTAGAAGCTGTCAGACTTGCATATAGCTTGTCAGTGAAACGAACATGTCTGGGTCGTGGTATTTCAGGAATAGCGTCGAATAAGACAGGTCAAACGGAAATAAAGCTAGCTGCACTCAGCAAAGTTTGGACATGTCTGATAGCTTCCCTGGCGGCTCGTGAATAAAATACGCCTCATTCTGTCTACCTTTTTCATTTGTACTTACTACTACTGAGAGCTACATCGCTAAAAATTTTTGTTACGAAATCGTCTTGTATTCTTTTATGAACTTTTTAATATTATTATGAAATATTAAACTAATTAATAACTTATAACTAATCTAATTAATAACTTATATCAATCAGGCTATGAAATGAAGTAAAAAATAGCATGAAATTTATTAATACGGAAAGATATGGCGCCCAACATGGGGCCGTTATATTCGCTTAAATTACCGTCTTCCGAGCTTGCATTATCTCGGTAGCGCCACATGTGGTCGGTCTTGCATACACCAGCATTTTCCTGATCATAAAGACACAGAATATTACGAATAAAGGCATGCTACGTTTTTATATAGATAATAATATTAAATCACTGCATTATTGAGGATTTTCAAGCCTCTTTCCGATTCTGCTCTCTGTTTGTAAAACCTTTTTTTTTTTATTGGAAGCGACATCTTGTTTATACACAAAGTTAATATTACCTCCCTTTTCCATGTATGGATATATTGGAAGGCTGTAACGAAATACTTTACGAAAGCATCCAATTTTATTGTGTGGTTGTAAAACAGAAGAATTTGCGTCGAGAATCGAACATGGCGAAAACCGAAGGTCGTAAAACGTTTCAGAGTCGCCCGAGTCATGAATAAAACTTTTCTATTCTGTACATACATACTTCAGTGTCTGGCAAAGTCGCAAAGGTAGATATAATAATATTACAGTAAAAGTACACAAAGCATACAACTTTACAAAAACATTTTAAACATAATGACAACACTAGTTCGCTAGATGTCTGCTTGTAAAAATTTGAGACCTCAATCTTGTTTATATCCTACAATATATGACTGAAATTAAAATATTAACGCCATTTTCTCCGAGAATACTAGAAACTTAGAACTAATAGTAGAATGCAAGAATTTAGATTTGAAATAAGACGTACATGAAATGGAACATACTCTGTCGTTTCTTAAAAGTTTAAGCGACTTACTTTGTGGCTCCAGCTATGGATCTTTTTTAATGTTTCCCACAAGATCTGAATGCTATGCCAAAGGCTTTCATACTCCTAAAACTGACCTGCGGTGAATGCGTTTCATTTAGATTGGTTTTTCAATGATAAAAAGTTTTCCTAAACAACTCTGTTTTGAACGCTAAGCGACAATTTCTCTTTAATTCTATTGTGTGCTAGAGCTTAGCGCAATTAATACCTTTTACGTTATGTATTCAAGGATAATATGTTAATGTTCCGCCAATCCGCACTAGGCCAGCGTGGCGGACTATGGCCTAAACTATCTCATCTTTGGGGAAGACCCGTGCCCAGCAGTAGGACGATAATGGGTTAATGATGATGATGATGTTAATATTGCCAATATATTTGTATTGCTTTCAATTGGTAACGTAAAATTATATTATTATAAAATAAATTATTCTTATTAATTAACTACTTACAGCACCTACAGCCAGGTACTAAAAATAAAAATAAATGGGCATTACGTACAATGTTGAACTTTACAGCAAATATTGCCCGAACGTGATTCTGGCACGCCTCTGTATCACGGCACGGGTTAACCAGGAGCAAAGATGTATTATACATGTAACAAACATTTTGATTACTTTAGATCTTCATAAAATACATTAATTAAATAAAAAATTCGTTAATATTGCACAGTTTTAGGTTTAATATATAAATATTACAAGTGGCACTTAAACCGGGGTCGTGAAGCCAACTGTACTGGCGGACCGTACAGGGCTTAAGATAGGTGGATTCTTCTTTCTTTGAGAAGAAGAAGAGACGTGGCAGCCCCATCGATATCACAATCTGTTTGCCTCTTAAGTGTGTGTAACAAGTACAAGGTGTTGTTTGATAATTAAATAAATAAATAACATTTCACACTCATACCCCACAGTAGGATTTAACCTGTGTCGTGGGTGCCATGGACACACACAGAAACAGGCACACAATACCCATACCAGGTACTGAAATCTAAATTCATCATTCAAATTCCTGCCCCATTGGGAATCGAACCCAGGGCCCGTCGAACGGCAGACCGCACGTTAACCACGGCACCATAAGGGTCGTTATTGATGGTCATAATTGATGAGATAATGTAGAATTTTGAAAAATGTGTGGCAATCAGTTCGATTCGATCTCGCAGCTATCTCGTAGAAAAACAAAATATGTCTCTCAACACTGTTACTGCTGTTAGCAGTATTTTAGCATTGCAATTACAGAGAAAAAATATTTTAAGTAAACCTATATAAAAGTAAGTGAGTAATTTAATTAATAATCTCGAAGTCAAATCAGCTAGTCCGGGTAGAGCGACGACAGTTTCAGGATATTAACTCCGAGTTTGCGTACCCCTGGCTCCTTCGACGAGATTTTATCTTTCTTTAATTATACCGATTGCATTACATTTCTGCTCGAGATACAAAATATTAAATAGCTTGGGAACCATGTTCCAGTCCTTCCTCAGTTTTTAACAACCATTCTAATCTTCCAATAATCATCTGTTAGCAGATAATATATGTATATGAGGACAGGTTAAAATACTATTTTTTTCTAATAACGACTAGTAGATTATTGAAACAATCGTAATACAAGTAACTGTTGATCTAAAGCAAATACACTTTAGATTAAATGTCCGGAACAATATAAAACCAACACGCAAGGAAATGGCGACCAGGTTAATAATTCCCAGTAGGAAATAAAGTCAAATATTGGTACACGAGACTTATCTTAGCAAGTAAGTTTCGTCAGCCTACAAGGTTGTGGTTTGAGGTTTACTTCGAAACATAACAACGCAAAGGAGGTGAATATAAGTAATTACAGATAATTATAGGTATAGTATATTACAAGTTTGTAAACATAAAAGGATATTTCTTTGTAAAGTATTTGGTAGATTTTGTGACATTTCTCAGTTTAGACGGATAAGTTTTGGTGTGGAGTAAATAATGATTGTATTGTATAAGTTTGTTATGTAAACTTAGCTTGGATTAAGCAGGCTTAATGGTGCTATATTGCAACTGGCCATAATAGTGTATGTACAAGTTTATAAACAAAGATCTTCTTAGTGACATTACAGCGCATACTACCGAGCGTTGCCGTGTATCTTTTTTAAAATTTATGGCAGTCTACTTTTAAACTGTGAAAGTCCCATTAAAATCGATTTTTCAGTTTTAACGTGGTTGTTGAAGAAACAAACAGACCTAAATTGTTAAAAAAAATATTTTATGCTCAGATACCAGTGTGTACCTTTTCACCTTTTACCTTATGTTAAGTGGTCACTGCAGCCCATGGACCTCAAACACGCCGATGTACTAGCTGAGGACTTATTTAGAATGCAGAATGCAGTACAATCTGGACACAGCAATGCGAACACTAATGCTTTGCGGCAGAAAAGTTCTAGACTTACGACTATACCAGTATTCATTTTTGTACTTTTATGTTAAATATAGCCTCGTCACGATCTTATAATAGTAGTTATAAATGGATTTCCTATGAACTCTTCAATTATAACCTTACCATCTACCCCCGCGACTTCGTCCGTTTGGACTTAGGATAAAAAAACTTATTTTGTTATTATATGATGGTGGTAGAGTCTTAAGTCGAAGGCTCGCCTACGGCGGCACCATTGCTGCACCTATTTCTTCCGGAAAGCATCAGTGTGAGACCTGCTGTGTTTTGATTTGAAAGGTATAGTTAGGCAGATGACACTGGACTGGAGACATTCCAATGTAGTCCTCAGGAGTAGCAACGCATCCACACACAACCTCAGGTGTGGATGTCCATGGGCTGCAGTGACCACTTAACA
>DWKW01000908.1:0-14156 GCA_018250115.1 Doberes anticus
GTCCTGGGTTCGATTCCCAGCGGGACAGAAATTTGAATGATGAATTTAGATTTCTGTACCTGGTCTGGGTATTTATGTGCTTGTTTCTGTATGTGTCCATGGCACCCACGACACAGGTTAAATCACACTGTGGGGATAGCCCCAAACGTTATTTATTTATTTATACATACTGGAAAACATTAAGCAAGCGACGATTAATCTTACTCGTCACAATTTTTATGTTGGATGACATAATGAAACAAAGATACGAGTACAATGGTTATGCCTACGTTTAATTTAGTACTCGAGTGGATCGAAACATGAAGTGCCAAGACACGAAGTGATGGCTGACATTGGTAATACCAATTTAAATTGGACGCAAAATTAAATTGCTACCGACATTTTCACTCAGGAAAAATAAGGTTAAAACGTTTTTAATGTTGTTTAATAATTCGTTCGTACCAATTTAATTAGTGCAATCGTTTGCCGGAACAACCTAGTGTATCGTCCTTAACTTCGTTTATAGGAAGTTGGAATGTCAAGTAAAAAGTTAATTACGCCTTCGTGATCATTACTCCTGTCGCTACTACAACTACTTCTGATTTCACTATTATTATTATTGTTGTAATATAAATAATTATATTTACAAAGCGTATTACCTCGCATATTGTTAACATGCTATAACCTTATTGGTGGTAATTCCATAAAACACAACTTTATTTAATATTTCTGACCAATCATATTGACCTAATGTATTATGGAATGTAATACGGTCAATCTTATGGAGATTTCTTAAAGAGATAACATATATTTCAAAGAAAAAGTATCTTCATATTACTGCTGCTAATAATAATACTACTTAAGAGTGAGCAGACTTTCAAGAAAAACCACGTACCATCTTTGGTTTGAACATCACTTTCCTTTGAGCAAAAAAGCTTTGAAAATGCCTCTATGCCACACCGTAAATAGGTTAAATTGTACACAAAATGTTACTAGAAATTTGTAACAAACTGCAGTAGTTGAATGGCGACTAACCGGCCGGTAGTCAAACAATCGGAGAGTAAAGAGCGCGCAATTCCCCGGTTCAATGACAAACGCAAACAATGCTTGGCTTGACAACGTATTGAACACGAAGGCAATTGCAGCTCATTATTGTATCAATGGAGAAATCCGTGGTGTAGGCGACGCGATAGTGGCGAAACTTACGGCAAAACAATAACTAAAGGAAACATTTGAATGCACTCCGCGCCAAGCCTCCGCTGCATGCAAAGACTTAATCTTTACAAAATAAAAAAGGAATGATAACAGTGTATTATAGGAGTAAATATAGTTTTCCACATCCAATAAATCTATAAAATGTTTTTTAATTATTTTATTGTATTTGGAAAACATAGTGGCAACATTACATGATCAGATGACAGCAGAAAACTCTCTTTGGTTTAATAATAGAACGTTTTTTTACCACGACTTTACTTTTTACTTCAAATCCAGGACATCGCGATAGAACCGCGTGTTATGTTATATATCAATTAACTCATTTTTATCCCACTACTGTGGATGTCTCTTCTCGGAAATTAGAAGTTTAGGCCATCGTGCACTACGCTGGTCAAGTTCGGATTGGCTGACTTCACAAGCATTTAAGAACATTATGTACAACTCTTGCATGCAGGTTTCCTCACGATATTTTCTTTCGTCGTTCAAGGAAGGGATAATTAGTTTCTTATACGCACATAACTGAGAAATTATTATAAATAGTAATTAGGGATTGGAATCCAGACCCAACTATCACTTACTTTGTTAATATAAAAAAGAAATAAAAGTTCTTTAATACATACATATTTCTATTTAGCAACGCCCATTATTAACCAATAATCTATTTGTACATTTCAAGTTAATAGACCAGAGTTTTCGATTACCTGTTTTTGAGTTTTATCCGGAAGTATGATAGAAAGTTCAAACGTGCGATTCTTTTTATCGCGACTATTAGATCTCATGAGCTTCGACGATGTCCGCGTAATACTGTGAGCCTTTTCCGGCAGCTTCAAAGCCACGATCGACATACTCCTCGAAAGTCGCCGGCCAAGCTTGCGCGTGCGCAGAGACATGGAGCCGCTAAGACCGCGCTTGCGAACCTCCACTGCAGCTGGTGGAGCCTCCACAACACTCACACCCTCCTCACTGGCATCAGCCATCGCACTATCTTATAACACCACAGCCAATATCTCACAACGTCAACACATCTCCAACGAGTTACAAAACTAGACCATCGTTCATCACTTTGAGAAAGTACCCCGTTACCACTGAGTCATCCTCCTGTAAATCCGTCTCTACAATTGCACTTCACAATAGATAAACCGCATCTTAACTTTGCACCGATATTCGAGTGGGCCGCGCGGTTCGGACGGGTCCTACGCGGATCATATGGTCACAGAGCCGGTTTACGGACTGCCGTTTCGACCTATCTCTAGCGACTCTTGTTATTGCGAAAGACGGTCGATAAACGTAACACTATTAGTACAATGGTCCGTAATTGATGTAATTGTGAATGGGGAAGATTGCGCAGCTAGAGCGTTGCGTTTAAATAGGGCGCGTTATCGTAGAGCGTGGTGTATGCGAGTACGCGAGGAGTCGTATCGCGACGTGCGCGCGGATGTTCGCGGTCGGAGCGACTAGTTAGAGCAGAGGCAGCGGCCGGCGCCGAGCACTTGCCGACTTGCCGCCCCCGCCGCTGACAGAGCCACAACACAACGGCTAGACTGAAATCAAATAACTTATCGAATCACAACGTACCACTAAACTAAATGCGATGACACTGAACAAATGCTCTTTTGTCTGTCACAATAAGTTGACGCGCGCTCCCACGAGATTTTTGACTCTGAATAAGAACGTGTCATGTTCGCGAAGTGCTGGTACCTAATAAAACTCACATAAATTATACACGGTTGTGGCTTTGTAATCAACACAACATTTTAATCATGTAACTGTATTCTTAGAGCTATTTTTCATATTCCCTCCCCTCTTAATGTAATGTCATATTTCAACTCTGCTCCTAAGATCTGCAATCAAATACATGGGACTCTTAACAAATCATGTGTGTTATCACTTTATCATTTACAAATATCCCATACGTTATCCGGATGTTTATCGCATTTGGGCTCTGAAATCGTAATATGAAATGCTGCGTATACCTCTACAATCTCTACATCATAATCATCTCTTTTTACTTCGCAATATCGTTTCATTTTCAGTACTAGAAAAAAGATACTACTGAAAAGACAAAGTACATAGAGTCGCATAGTAATAACCAATTCCAATATTTTCACATAAAAATTTAGATTGCGAAAGTATACGTGAGGCGGTTAAACCACCCATGTTGCAGAAATGATCGTTTCGGACAAATATTTGTAAGGCAAAAAATCAAAATGAAGTTGAATAAGCATTAGTCGGGGTTATTGTTTCAGGTATATATGAACAAATTATATACCTGAAATATCTCTCAAGTGAGATGTAATTTGAATTGATTTCCGACACATTTTTTTAAACTGTTTCTCAGCCAATCTGAAATTAAAAAGTTTTAGTCCAGGTACTCATTTTCAGTTCAATCGTAAACTATTGTCAGCCCGTGATACTGATCACGACTCTATACTAATATTATAAACGCTTTCACGGTTAAACCGTTGGGTCGAAAATTTAAAATGGTGACAGTTAGAAGCCTGGGTCAGATCATAGGCTGCTTTTATTTCAAAATTTAATGGAGTGGGGTATATAATAAATATGTATATGTCTTGGCACTGTCCAAGAACTTTGCGAATTAAAGCCTTTTATAATCTTTTGCACCTAAGTACAGGCGGACGAATTCGCGGGCATTATCTAGTCTTAAATTCAGTTCGTTGGCAAACGCTTCATTTCAGAACGGCTAGACCACATTTTTTTAAATGTTAGTAATAGTTCGAATAAAATTTTTAGGGATAAGAAGAAATTTACCAGGAAAATAAAAAAATCGGGACAAACACTAATTATTTTTACACGGGATTTTTTTCTGAACTAAACTTCGAACGATGAACATGTGTAATTTTTTTTTTTTATTGTTATGGTCCTGTTACTATTATTACTATTATTAGCCAAGTCGAAAAATTCGTACAAATGGGCATGACCCTAACGCAGGCGAAATTCGAGGAGCGTCAAAAAAGTCAAGAAAAAAAATGTATTTCACAAAGATATCCATAAAAATAAGTGGATTATTTATTTTTGTTTGACTTTGTGAAGTAAAAATTTGTAGGTATGTACATTACGCTTTATTTATTGGCCTTAGACTTATTACCATTAATGAGTTACACAGCAAAAGATGAGAGGGTATCGAATCAATTAAGTAATTAACACTGGTTCCTTCAATAACCAAGTCTATAAGAAAATCTATGTGTTACAAGTTGTCTATTCGCCTAGCTAACTCGACTGTCGTGTCTCGTCACAGGTCAATAAAGATTTCAAGGTGATCGTGTTTCTGAAGCAGTAAGGTATACGGCTAACTGTCATATTCATATTATTGAAGCATATTTTATTACCTACCATATGTCTTGTGAGTTTATTAACTATTTCCTGAAGCACATTTGCATGCGTTTCAAGTTGAAGAGCACGTTATCTATAGCACGTTTCGAGGTATAACACGTATGTGTTAAAAGAAGTACATGTTATCTAACATGATGACTGTTGCAATTCTTAAATATTGATATGTTTTTAAGCGTTCTTGATTTTTAAACGAAATTTTATGGCTTAATAGTAGAATGAAATGTTATGTATCTGTGTACGTTAAAATTTTTTGCACAGTTAATGCTCAGTTTAAATAAAGTGGCAGCTTGCATGCTTCTTCTACAAATGATGCATTACCTACGAATATTTGATTACTTATTTTGATAATTTTATTATCGATTGTGATTACTGTTCATAGAATTACTATTAAACTGGTAGTAGTCTATATTTAACACTGTTAACTCTGCCCCGTGGTTTCATCCACTTAATTTTTTTGACATAAATACCAAATTTAATGCCTCTAACAGCAAAAGCATAGAATTTTCAAATAGCAGTCGCCTTTATGCTTTTATATTCCTAGCTGACGTCTACTCCTCACACCTCACAACTCACAACCTCCCCTCCCCATAAAAAATCTACTTGCCAAATTTCAGCTTAATCGGTCAAGTCTTTTTTGACATATTGTGATGAAATATAAAACCTACTCAGTATTTCAAATAAAAAATAATTAAGCATCAAAGATAGGCACACATATAAATAAATGTACGCAGAGACCCACACATGCCCATACCTGTCAGATACCTGTGTCCTGCAGTTTCTCTTGTAACCTAAAATGTCTTGTTATTAAATGTCATTTTTTGGAACTAATATTTACACGACTCTCACGTAATATGCAGTAAGTACATAGTATATAATATTAAACATACCTTTTTTTGTACAAATGGAAAAATACAAACAACTATTATATATTTCTCTACATTACTTGCACGCCTGTGGCTTCAATATCGCTGCACCTATTTCTCCCGTTAAGCAGAATTGCACGCATTTTTGTATTTCGATTGGAAAGATTCGGTTAACGAAATTAAACAAAGACAGGAAGCCCTCGGGAACATGGCATCCATGTTTAACCCCAGGTCGGAGTTCTGTCTTACTTAAGTTTGATGGTGGTAGAGTCTTAAGTCGACTGCTCGCCTGTAGCGGCACCACGGTCGCACTTATTTCTGCCGTAAAGCAGCAATTTGAGCAATGCCGTGTTCCGGCTTAAGGGGAGTGATTAGGCAGAAAATACGGGACAGGAGGCATTCCAACTTAGTTCTCAGGAATAGCAACGCATCCACGCACGACCTCCGAGAAGACTTCAGTATTAGTTGAGGTTGTATGATGATGTCCGTGGGCAGCAGTAACCACTTAATATCAAGTAATACTATTCCATTAATATATTTTTAGAAAAAAGGTTGTATGGTCATTTGCAACTTTTTTGACAAATTAAGAAACCTATTATTGATACACGTGTGAGTATCAATATGTTACTAAGATTATTGCTCTTTCATCCGTCCACAGTATTGTGCAGTTGGGCGTTACAATGTACACACGTCCTTCGAGTCAGAACGCGCTAGGCACTTAACTCGAGACTTTCAAATAAACACTAGAATTACGTGAATAATTTGTTTAATACTGCACAGTTAATAATACTCTGGTAATTAAAAGCATACTGAGCAGGTTTCTGAAAATCCTTATCACTGCTGAGTCTATAAATTTAGTACCTACTAGTACATTGGTTTAATAACTCAGCCAGATTACAATTTGATTTAGATTTTAGGTCATCCTTTATAGTATTTTAGTATTCGAATTATACTCACTTTGTACCTAATCTAATTACTAAGTTAAACGCAACGGAGATTTGTGAGCATGGCTCTGCAATCGACAATTCATTGTACAGATTTTTGTAACGCGTGGCAGTTATCGATCCAGAGATTTATAGTTGATTTGCTGTTATTTATAATTGCTTAAATTCACCTTTGGCTTTTGTACAATCAAGCGATTTATCCTAGCATTCACTTTGTTAAAAAATGGGGAAACATTGCACTAAAATAGTCTAGGAAGTATTTTTACCAACAATATAGAATATATAAAAAAATAGATTACGCTGAATAACAAACATGCTTTATCGAAGGAAAGTCGAGACCACTTGGCGCAGCAACAATGAGTGGAAGGCTCGGTACTCAAAATTGTATTCGTCCCAACGAGGATCACTGTAAGTACTTGCTTTTAAATTTATTTTAATGTTTTAATATTAATATGTTACTATTTATTTGATAGTTAATATGTAAAACAGATGACATATCTATCCTATTATAAAATTGTTATAGAGCCATGTGCCTGTCTCCGATGGTCAGACATAATGGTGGTAGAGTCTTATGTCGAAGGTTCTGCCGAATTTTTGCCGTAAAGCAGCAGTGTGGCCATTACTGTGTTTCGGTTTGAAGGGTATAGTTAGGCAGAAGATACTGGACAGAATAAAAAAAATACGAAAATGTTTTAACATGCAATTTTTTTTCGACTTTACACGATACGATACTTTCAAATCATTCAGATTCTCAAGCTAACGGCCTAGTGGGTATTAACCCGTTACCTTCAGAATGCCACTCATAAATCTGCCTAATTTGCAAGAGCGTTACAAAACTGGCTAGGATTTCCTTTCTCTGCCACTTGTTTTACTAATCCGGAGTTAATTATTGGGTTCAATACGCCTTAATGTTACTTGTCAAGGCCTACTGGGCCGCAACTCGATTCTACTTATCTCAGGCCTGATTCATGCAGTGTGACTCATGGATACAGAAAAAGTCAGGTCACCATCCCTGTTGAATGGGTCACGATTTTATTCTACATTTTGTCATAAAATCAATCGCCAACAAAATATATTTACGACGTTTCCAATTTGCGTTATTCGAAATCGTTAATTTAAAAAGACGGTCCATGTTTCTTCCACAGTCTTTTGCTATTGTTGCTTCGTTATTTATTTTAATGTTTACCAAGAATCATCTTATTCCTTTTACTGACATTGTATTTATTGTTTTTGGGGTAAGTTATTTTTTATTTTCATTTTTCACCTTGAGCTACATCATAGATATCCTCATAAATATAAAAGGAGTTCTTCAAGGCTGGCTCTGATGTAGCGAATGTTCATATTCAAAGGCGACAGGGATCACTTATCGTCATGTGGCCCGTACGCTTGTTTGTCAGTTTTTAACATAAAAATCAAGATGATGGTGACGATGGGTCATTATGAGATTTATAATTCATTTATAGTTCATTCTAGTGCTGTCCGTCTGTAATAAGCAGAGGGTACTCAAATTTTTCAGTCCTTTTCTTTCGTTAAGCATAAACATTAGCAACAGTTTAAGAGATAACTGATATTATATCATAGTTATGAATAACGTACCTAGTAGGTAAGTAGTAGTAAAAAGATAAGAATTATGTTAGACATGAAACGTTAATCCACACAGCCCTATTTTACACTGAAATCGAGCCCAAACTACGTCGTTCTTAATTTGCTTATCTTAATTATGTTTGATAAATGATACCAGGAAAATACATATTTCCGAAACTAACAATTCGTCTTTGTTTTCCTTCAGACTAAAAGAAGCAGAGCCTCGTCGAATCTCGTTCATGAGCAATGACACCACGCCATACGCAAACCTTCTCTCCAGGATGCGAGCAAGCAGTTCTTCAAACACTTTAAATTTTTCGAATTTACCCACGCCAATCTTTTTAAACTCTATATTGGCAAATCGTAACAACTCCAATGTTGAGCGAAGAAGAACCAGTGTGTTAGTACATCAATAGTAGATGTGTCAGAGGCTAGTTCAAAACTTAAAATTTCGGTATTATTGAACGACAACCCTTGTCTGATGTTCATGTAGCTAGATAGGTACATACATTTTAAACCTAAGACCCACAAGGACAAACGATGAACCTAGACAAGAATAAATCTGCGATTTAACTTATAAAATGATATATCGAGAAAAAATTACAAAGGCATATTATAAGATCTAAAGAAAAAATTCTAAAATGTAAATCATCACCCTTAATGCTACTCTCAGAGATGAAATGGTTTAGGTTTAAAATATTACCGGCCCATAAAACTATAATAAAATAAAACGTTATCTAAAATACTAAACTTATTTTGTGATTTAATTCTTCTTATTATCATGAACGAGGTTTTTTTACGTTCAGTAACGAAAGGTTCACAACACAGAGACCTTGTGAAAACAAAGCTGCAAACATGGATGAAAATCCATTAAATGAATTTTCTAATTGCTTTATTTTAAACGTTGGCAATGAAATATAATGAATAGAACACAAAGGAACATTGTACCTAATTGCGTTTAAAAACGACACGTTAGAAATGTTTACCGCAGAAGATCACGATGCACCTTAGTGACTTTACATGTAACATTTCTATAGTCTGAGCCATTAGTCTATTTATTATTTGGATTGAAAGCATGTGCCCTGATAATATTTGCACAAAGCAAGAAATCGTTATGCACTAGTCTGACAGCACAATTATCATTCTTAGCTCGTTTAATACCATTTGTTTTTCATATTTACCCTTCAGTCTCGCTGTTCTATAAGTTAGAAATAATGTTAATAAGAATTACATTTATTAGTTTGAAAATGTAACACGTGCCTTTTGTGTAAATATCTTTTGCATACTGATAAAATTCATTACCCGCGTACATTTCATAATATTCTGGCATTGTCATAGCATTATTTCGTCCGTTTCTTTCTCCATAAGCACAAGCCTTATTTTATGATCATATAGGCTAAGTAACTATGAAAAAGACTAATGTTTAACTGAAACGATTACTGTAGTAATCACTGTACTGTAGTACAGGATTCTTTGTTAAATGTATAGCAAACGAGCATGCAAGCCATCTGATGTTAAGCGTTTGCTGCAACTGATGATGGTAGAGTTCGACATAAGCGAAGGCTCACCTGCGGCGGCACCACAGTTGCACCTATTTCTGCCGAAAAGAAGCAGTGTAAGAACTGCTGTATTTCGGTTTGAAAGGTGTCGCTAGGCAGAAGACACTGGACATGAGGCGTTCCAACATAGTCCTCTAGAGTAGCAACGCATCCACATACATCCTCAGATAGTACTTCCGTACTACTTGAGGTTTGATGTTGATGTCCATGGGCTGCAGTAACCACTTAATATCAGGTAGCATGAACAAAGCCAACTTTCAATTTTATGTAAGGCCTATAATCAGGCTTTATCCACGTGGAGGCGTTGCTACACAATACCGTCGCAATAGGATATATGGAAAAAAAAAATGCGCCTCGAATATGCGGCTTCAACCCTCACCCCGGCCTCACATCTATCTAGCGAACGGACTCAGTTGAGCTTATATCTAAGCTTATATTTTAATACATAATAGAATCGTCGCGAAAACAACTAGTTTTCATTTTTTTACTCGCTGAATTAATGATGAACCTCGTATTACGTAGATGCATATGTTATCTACATTTCGCTTGTAAAAAAAAAGTATATTTACATATTAGCCATATTAACCGTCTATTGGTTCCTAAAACATGAATACAGAACCATTGTTTAACACAATATACAAAGTTTGTCCAATTCTTTTCTTTTTCAGAAATGGCAGTTTGGGAGGTACGGAAACGCTGCTATTAGACATGGTGCGGTCACGAAGTTCAGAAGTACAAAGCGAAGCCCGAGATAAAACTTCCAGTTTGCCGCGTGAGGAAGAATGTGAAGAGTAGGTATTTATTTAATCGGCTTTATAATTTAATTGGTGTAGATAACGTACATGCAGGCTAATAATAAGCGAAAAAGTGGATTGATCTACATATATCCAGCCTCGTAAAAGAATCGAGGACTTAAACGAGTTCAGTGACAGCTATGCAATCAATCAATGTATGCTGGAGGATCTAAGGATAAAGGCAAATGAGTTGTGGCAAACAAATTAATAGGCCATTTAAAAAATATATACCAAAGCCAGTGCTGTTCAACGCGTGACGCTTAGATAACTACATATCAAAATGTTTATTGGTATGATAATAACAGCACTTTTATCATAATGAAGTACATGCCTAATGACTCTAACATAGGATATTTCTATTTAATTTTAAAATATAATGATGTATAAAATACGAAATGTATGAAAACTTTTACAACATAATATCGTGTTATACAAAGATTTGTAACATTAATTGTTTAAACAATTTGGATGAGATTTATCAACAATGGAACAAAATCTCCCTCATGACTTTCACTGTCATTTCAATTATGTCTATCACCAGCAACTTTCACACAGTTTTCTGAAACGAATGGCACCGCACTTACCTAATGTCATTGTGGCAATGGCAATAATAATTATGTAAACTGCTAGTAGATATTACGTTTTTACATAGTTCCGAGAGGTTCTAAGTTATTTCTGAAGTGATAAACTATAATTAAAGTACTATTAGATTTTAAACAGAGATATTTCATAACTACTATGCCAAGGATTCTTGGTACATATAATTATGAAGATCTAACATAATCATGAACAGTGCTTGAAATTAACAAACGAATACCTAGCACCCTACATACAAGTAATACATACTCATTTAACAAAAAAGGATGAAATTCTTTGTTCGATATATTTCCATGTACCTATATTTTTAATGAAAATTACTTTTTTTTCACAAAAATCATAGCATCGATAATAATAACGTTTTTCTAAAAATCTGTCGCTTAGAATTAAAGTCACCAAGTTTCCAATAAAATTTTTTTTTCATTTCCTCGTAGCGCAATACCATAAATTTTGTAGGCATGTATATTATAAGAATATATACCTGTGGTATGGCTCGCATTCGACTTCACCAGCCCCTTTTTTGGTTTAAAAAACGGATGTTAAGCAGAATACGATGGACGATAGTCCTTAAACAGAACTTATACCTAATTTGAGGCTAGGTGAGGATATCCATGGGCTGCAGTGGCCACTAAAAATTAGGAGGTCTGCATGCTAGTTTACGTTTTTAATATAAAAATACAGTGTTTTTAGAACATGCACCACTGCTGTAGTTCGTTAATAGATATCTCCAGTATAAAACTTTACTTTAATGTTAATCTGAATGAATCATACGTGTCGTAAGTATGTAAGTAGGTTTACAACGGTTGAAGCCAATCCCACAAATGTATATTATTAAGTGCAGGCGGTCGACACTCTACATCCGTCCGTCAGCGAAATTTCGGATCCATTTAAAAATTCTTCGGAACATGTATTAAACTCCTGTTTCATTTTAAATTCATATTACCCTGGGTTTATTGAGAGTAGGATTTTGCTGACAAATCTTTTTTTTTATGTCTACATTTGTTTATTGTTCAGAGTAGAAATAGCACGAAACTACGAACTTCGTGTGTACAATGTCGTACCCCAACCCTAGCCCAAACATCCACCCGGTGGTACGGATTCGAATCCCTGAACCCCTATGACTTATTAAGTTTATGTCTACTAGTACATCTATGTTATTTTATTAATTAATTAATAGAATGGAATTAAATAACTATAAAATTATTTTCATTTGCTTTACGATAAAGAAAACGTCGCGGGGAAACCTGTTTTCTTAATAGTTTCTTAAGATATTCACAAAAGGTATGTTTGCTAAGTTGCACTTGGTCAGCGTGGTGGACTGTAGCCTAAACAGATGGTTGATCATTATTACGATAAATAAATGAAACAAACCTTAAGAGAGAATTTGGGTAATGTAAATTATACCTACATTACGTTTTAATAAAACGAATGATTGAGGTTTCCAAATATGATATTAAGTAGATTGCAGAGTGTATAGGATTGTGTTAGATTGATTTATTAAATGTTTCGTTCGTAACTTTATTACATTACATACAGGGAATCAAATGACGTATGTATGCACGGCTTGAACTATCGGATTACGGAGCGAAGCGTGTCCCGATCTCGTGTGTCCAGATTGTCAACTCGTCGCGATATGGACATACCATCCATCCTCGCTTTTCCCACCAACATTACTGCACCTGTTAGTAATACGCTTTAGTTACTTAGTAATATTGTATCGAATGAAGCCTTTGTCCAATTGTGCTCGTTGTTACCAATAGAGTGATCAAATATTTACCGGCTTTAACTATTAACTTTAACTTGTCTTGTCAATTTAAACATTACCTTGATTTTTCGTAGGTGCAGCTAGAAATTCCAGCTTTCCAGAAAGCGCTAATGATCGAAAGAGTAAACACCCCAAAATGGTCCATTCGTCGCTCTATTTGCCCCGTCTGCTCACAGAAATGGAAAGATCGGAGCTCTGTTATAAACGTTAAAAGTTCGGGTTAGAGTATTTTACGTATCACGTACGTACTTATCTACATTTCAGTACTTACCTATCAGTGTCGGGGTACGTATCCATTACACCATAAGCGATAAACGTATGCTGCCTCTACGTCGCAAGTATTGCAGGTACACTCACGTGTTTTAAGTAAGTAACGTTTCACACTCATAGCCCCACAGTAGGATTAAACCTGTGTCGTGGATGCCATGGACACACGCAGAAACAAGCACACGTTTGTGTGTGACTAGGTACAGAAATCTAAATTCATCATTCAAATTTCTGGTCCACTAGGAATCGAACCCAGGACCCTCCAAACGGCAGACCGCACGTTGACCATGGCGCCATACGGGTCGTCCCGTCGTATAGTTCGAACTCATAGATTATACCCTTTTAGTACATTTTTTTTCTGATATAGTATAGACTTGCGTATGACTGCGATCTCCTTATGGTAAATCAGATGGAGCCTACGATGTAGCACGCTCGCGTATAAAATGCCTATTCACTCTTCTGAAACGGTTTCAACCTCATGCGTTCTAATTTAAAAACTTTTGGTCGTCTTATCTTACACATCTTATAAATTTACAGGTTTAAAAAGAAACTCATCGACTGAACTACCTTCAGTTATAGCTCCAGCACGCTTACGAACATCGATTGCAAGCCTATAGTAAGAAATAAGATTTTTTTAATAATTGCTATAACAATAACAACAGACAGGTATAAGTTTTATTATAATGCGTATTAATACCGTGCCATGTAATAACACAGACGTTACAAATATTCAATGGAAGGCACTACTGTCACAAATAAAATAATGCTAGTACAAATTAGTTCATCATAGTAGTTCGAATTGTTATAAAATCTC
Organism: Doberes anticus; assembly: GCA_018250115.1. Lineage (NCBI taxonomy): Eukaryota > Metazoa > Arthropoda > Insecta > Lepidoptera > Hesperiidae > Doberes > Doberes anticus. The sequence continues at coordinate 13,733 of DWKW01000908.1, forward strand.
AATTAATTTTGTTAATAAACAGTAGGTTATTGTAGTGACGTCATTTCTAGGTCCTGTTAACAATATTTTTTTGCTAAACAATTCGTCATTAACCCATTATTGTCCCCACTGCTGGGCACAGGTCTTCTCACAGAGATGAGTGAGTTTAGGCCAAAGTCCACCATGCTGGCCAAGTTCGCATTGGCGGCCTTCACATGCCTTTGAGAACGTTACGGAGAACTCTCAGGCATGTAGGTTTCCTCACGATTTTTTCCGTAACCGTTACAGCTAAACAGTTACAATGCTAAATAATAAAGCATATGATTAATGATCCAAGCTTTGGATTTTGTTCGTTTATAACACCTAGTACTAGGTGCAGAAAATAGGATTTGTGCTTCGATTAGGTATTAGGTAGCTACTTAAGGAATGCAAAGCAGTAACATAG